>SKCR01028804.1:0-71837 GCA_019454045.1 Zanthoxylum bungeanum | reverse complement strand
GTTTCCATGGAGGTCATCCATGGCCGATTCTTGAACCATCAAGGAGGAGCAAAACCAAGCCATCCACCACCTTTGGGAGCCATTGCCGAGTCATCTTGGAGGAGAGGAAAAGGCTTGTCTTCTTCATTTCATCAAAACCCATCAATGTGAGTTATGTTTCCGCCTTACTCCTTTGAAGTATTCATGCGAATTTTATGCTTGATTTGTTGATTTTGGGACCTAATTAGAAACTCAACACACAGAACCTGTAAAGCCAGCCCCGGACGACCAAAATCAAAACATATTGATTGTCGTAACTATTAGCGATGCAAATCTCAGGTTAAAATCACATACACCTACCCTGATGTGGATTCCCATAGACACATAGTCATACTACTAATGGGATTCCGAGGGGTCTATCCAGAGCGAAGCTGTTTCCGGTCCAACGGCTAACAGAACCTCTTATCACACTTGCATAAGTATCCTATACTTAAATATATGAGAACTATGCCGTTAAGCTTCCATAACGCACACAAGTGTAATACTAGTCTATTTCGCATTATCAATGTCCAGTCTCGATAATACTACGACTAGGGATATTTAATGATTAAACCGTTCATGGATTAATACTGTCTCATAGCTTATTAATCCTAATCAAAAGGACTTTTATCATTATATCAAAATAATCTAATTACAAAATGATAAAATAGTAATTTCCTTTGTCACATAATTAATTTGTACAAAAACTACAATGTTTTTTACAAATAGTGATGCTATGGGTCATAATTGTCCAACATATATGGTATCAAAATAACTCGTAACAATTATGATTAAATTGATATCTTTAATCACACATATTAAAGTATTCATTATGTCATCATCATGTTATACATAAGAATCAATATTTTTTTCGAAAATGAAATCATCCTTTACGAAAGATAAATATTTTATATAAGACACGTACTAACTATCAAACAGTTATACTAACTGTTATACAAATAATCTTGTTGTGTCTTTTATTAGATCATATCTAATGCATGACTAATAGGAATATCTCACAAGTCTCTTAGTTTTATATCTTATATAAAACTTTATATCAAATATAACAGAGACTACTCACACTTCTTTTACGGAGTAAATAAAACTTAGGAAAATATTTTACCTTACAAACATCTCATTATTACCATAATAATGATAATATCGTTAGGATATATGAGACTAGAAAGAAATTTGTACGCTCCACTAACCCTTTTATCGCAAATGAACTCTTTAAACTTTGATAAAATCAGAGAATCTGAATGATATCAAAATTAGAGAACACAGATTTTGGAAGGCTCACCTGAGTCTACAATAGGCCCTATAAGCTAGTATACCAAACTGCAATCTCAGCAGAACAAAAATCTAAAGCCATTCTAGAATGTACTATTCAAACAAAGAAATCACAACTGATGTCTTATCCGAAGAAGCCATTCAAAAATGCCACTTTGTATTCTTTAGCTAAAATACACAATTTAATATCAACATTAACCATTAGATCTTAAATTATTCAATAACTGTTACTAGAGACAAGTTTTTAAAGGAATCTACAATAGATTGCTGAGTATAACCTTTCTCACTGTTATACTGTAAAGGTCAAACCTTTAATTAGCTCACATTGCTTTTGCTAAGCAAACCATTAGCACAATTTATGAACTATTCATAATAAAAGCTTAATCAAGTTCAAAACTTGATCGTAGTAAGTTATGAACAATATTAGATCTATGGTTCAATGGTAAATTCCAAAATCAATATCAAATATCGCTCCCACTATAAGTTATTGGATAATTTTCTTCAATAAGAAAATAATAGAACCATTAAGTATCAAATACTTGTAAATGATTGTAACATCCTATTGGACTTATACGCAAGATGTCTAAGGGTCGTTTCATCTTATGAAGTACGTAGTTCCAATTATAATTTAACATTCTCATATTTGACTTCAATAAGTCAAGTCTTTTCTACAATGGTTAACATCCGATGTTACATATCAAGTAATAAAACAATTTTATTACTTAGGATTGTAGGAATGATATTCTATTAAATAAAATACAATATTCTATAAAATATAATAAATGATAAACTTTTACTTTTACCTCCAAGGTGCAAGACCTTTTAATTATATAACCATTATACAAAAGAAAGATTCAAATCTCAAACTTTTCAAGATTCGAATGTTATACCTATACATATCATATACGTAACTGTAGAAACTAATGGAACATTAATTAAAAGATGAATTAGTGTTACTGGAGCATATCCCCAAAAGTATTGAAACTAATTCGGTAACACTCAATAAAAAATGAATCAAATCATATAAGATTCGATTACTCCCACTGACCAATTCCATCAAGATGGAATCGTGGAAGAATTATATTGAGTAAGAATCATATTCACTGAATAATCTTAGAACTAATTGCCATAAATTCATACATTTGATCATATCAAAGATCTTTAAATAATTCAAAGACATGTTATGAATTTTTAGGACAAAGTTTTCAAAATTTCAGATCAAATATCTTTGAACTAGTCAAAGATGTCCATCTGCGTTTCATCAGAACAGATTGAAAGTTCTTGAATCTTTCAAGACGTTCAATATGTGTTCTTTCAGAAAAACACGTAACTAAGTTATGACAATTCATCAACTATGTTACGAAGTAAAGAAAACTACTGTAAATAATTATTATTTATTAAACTACATATATCTAATATATCAATTACATAAATCTTATACTCCAATGATAATTATTGGTTAAATGAGATTTAATCACAATCCTGAATACAACATTCAATAAATGGATAAGGATATGTGGTGTGATCTTATATCAGACTATCCTTTACCATATGGAATAAACATCTAATGTTTGAGTGATGAAATCTCATAAATCATTGTTCTAAATTATTTACTTTACCGAATATTTTCTTAATGTTTATCTCTACGTCGATGAGACTACTAGTTGTATTAAAATATATATAACAACTGTTTATAAATAACAAGTAACTATCCAATAGTCGCAAGTTCTGATATCAAATATCAAAACAATCACTAACAATATTTTAAATAACTAGATGGGAAATCTGGTATCAAATACCTATGGTTGTCGCATTGTGAGAATCGATATTTTCTATACACAACTATACACATCTTCTTTCTTTATCAAACTGTGTTAGACACATTACCTCTAAATGAGAATTCAATAATTGAATCGAATTCCATAATGGGAAGTGAACCCCATGAATATATTTTGACTCAAAGCTTTGGCACATTCTCGCTTACATATATTCATAGATAGACAACTCATTGTCAATCACACTCATTGTGACTTCGGTTTTGGTTATGATCATTTCTCATTGTGACAACTTTGGCACGTTCACAAGAAGGCGTACCAAGGTTAAACTCGTCACTGATAAACTCAAGCTACCTGCATAACCCTAACAGCTTTGGCACGTTCAAGATTCCACTTTCGCTTGAATTTATCTAGTATCAAGAATACATTTGGCATAAATCAATTTCTATCGGCTACACCCTCACTGTTTTGGCATGTTCTCAGATCTAGTCGTAGAATATATATCCATAAACCATATTGATAAGGCAAACAAAGATATTTGAACCTTATTAATTAGGAATTTTCTCCAAAGTGTTTAAAACATTCATGTAACAAGCAAAGAAAAGATCAAACATTAGATTTAAATGGCTAATCATAGCAAGGGCCTAGAATCATACTCGCTCTGATACCATTTCTGTAGGGGTTTTAAGGGGTAGTACGGGCAACGTAAAAAATCAAAATTTTCCAATTTCAAAAATTTTTCTTGAACAATTGAAATAAACTTATTTATTTTTATCACTCAATACTTAAAATCTAAAATTTTTTACCCAAGAAATCATATTTCTTCTTAATTGCCGTAAAGGCCAAAAACTTTCCATTTAAATCATTTTAGTCCTAAGTTGTTCAAAACAAACATAGGTGATTTCCAATCACAACCAAAATGATTTGTACATCAAACAGGATTCTGAAAACTTTTTCCAGATTTTTCATTAATTATAAAATCGCCCCAAAACTTTGTATTTTGATCATTTTAGTCCTTAAATTGTCAAATACAATTTTGAATGATTCCAAACCATTACCAAAATGATTTTAACATGTCATACACATCAAATTATAAATTTCAACTCAAACCTATAATTTCTTTCAAATTGTCGTGAGCCCCTCCAATTTTCCAACTTATGCATTTTAGTCCAATCTTGTTCAAAACAAGTCAAGATGAAATCCAATCAGCACCAAAATCAACATACATCAATGCACAACACATATATGAAAAGCCTTAAATTTGGAAAAGGTATAAACCCTAATTTTGCAAAAATATCAATATGATCAAATTACACCAAATTAAACAAATCTATGTTTCAATCAAGTCTCTACCACAGCAAACAAGTCTCACCATTTTGAAATAACTCTAAAACAATTCTAGGTCATCAATGAGTGTCCCAACAACTCTAGAATGGCAACTAGATCATCAAATGATCAAAAGAATGCTTAATAACACCTTATAAGCTTTTTTTTTAAGTATCATACATGCAAACACCCATGATCAAAACTTCTAACCATTAAAAACATAAACAAGAATAAGTAGAAAAATCTAAGAACTACACATGTTGTAGCCATGGATGAAGAAACAAATTACTCTCTAATGAAAGGTTGGAAATACTTATTAAATCCATGCCTTTTCTTGATTTGAATCTTGTTCCTTCACTTTTTCATCTCAAAGTATTTTTTGTTTTTCTTTTGAAAGGTTAGACAAAGGTTGGCAAATGAATAAATTTAACACTTTAAATAGTTAGGGTGTTGGCTGAAATTCACAAAGTGTAAAGGAAATAGATATTTTCAATTTTTAACTAATTAAAAACAAATATCTAAGTCAACAAAACCATTTTGATAACCCTTTCCTTTAATGCAAAAGTCAACAATATACACTTGTTATTCATTTCCCATCATTATAATTTGGTAAGATATTTATATTTTAATTCCTTTAAATATTTAATAATTAAATAATCAATTAATTAATTAAATACAAATATCTCAAATATATGTATTACATTTACTTTAAATATCTCAAATATTTATATTAATGATAGATGTAAAATATCATAATTTGACAATTAATTAATGTGTATTTGATAATATCAAATATTAAATATAAATACACACTAATTAGGAAATGACGGTTCAACCTCTAATGCATGTATCTTTTGTTTAACAGTTAAACGATTTATAAATAATCACCATTATTTATAATAGTCGCCCTAGTGCTCTACGAGTATATTTAATTAGTGAGATTCTCTAGATTCAAGCATATCCGTCACGAATCCAATTTCGTGTCCATAATTTACCCACCCGTAATTATGACGACCACAGATAAACTAGCTGAATCATACAGGTCGAGGTCCTTGCATATATATAATCTCTCCATCACGGGTATCCGGATTATCCCATAGATATAGATATAAACGTCAAATCTCTATAGGTATAGTCCTCTCGACGTACCGAAGTATACTATGGCCATAGATTTAACAGTTTGTTAATCATATTTGGACTACCTATGCTATGTACATAGAAGTGACGGATCCTATCTTGACACACACTGGATATCTTGAGGATCAGACCATACCCAATGACATGTAGAGGTCTAATATAAATAGATCGGTGACTTAACTGCCATCTAAGTATGGAGGATGTCTTATACATCCACGGTGGTATCTCAAGTCGAAGGACCACTATCCTACTCATCCTGAAAAGATTCTTCTTGACGTTGGTGTACCATCCATTAAGAATATTCGGTGAGTCGTTCAGTGTTTATCCACTATAATTACCTACACGTATATATGAGTCTCCCAATACTCATGGTTCATTGGGATAAACCATCGGACCAAGTCTCGATATACGACATGTACTGGTCTCAACAGATTTAACTAACCGACCCGTGTTAGTAAATCTTGATCAGGAACTTTATTTGACAATATATTTCTAGTAGTAATACTTACCATTTCAATTACAAATTACTTTGTAACTGCGCACTACATTATATACTATCGATTCTTTGTCTAATATATACATATCACTAAATAAGATTTAGTTTCAATCTAATAGTAATTAGATCGAATACGTATATCAAAACAAGAGGTGCAACCACTAAGTAAGTAATATTAAGGAAAAATAGATTGTTCGTGTAACATCCCCGATCTGGGAGATGTCACCGGTAGGGGATAGCTGTGCTAACCCCATAAGCCTATGACTACTTGACTGTATTTTAAACTATTCAAATGCAATGTCACAAATATAGACCTTAACTCAATATACATAAAGTAATTTTATTACTTATAAATGCATACTCAAAAATACTTCTTTTTACAATACTTAGTAGACACTTATAATAACTACCACAACACTAATGCATACAAATACTTTGACTTTAAACTAGACACTTATGCTTTGAGACTTAATGTTGGTGGACTCCATCCCTATTGACTTCAACAGTAGCCATCCTCCTAAGCTTGTCCTCCTGGAATCCCTACAAAACAAATAAACTGGATGGGGGTTAGATCATCATACGATCTAAGTGAGTGGACTAAAAACTGATAAAAATCTCTTAGCTTTAGAACCATGTTTTCAAAACATCTTTGAAAACTTCATCTTTCTGGAAACTATTTTTAAAGCACTAGTTCATGAAAACTCTTTACTAAAACCTGATTTCTGAAATCTGAATACTGAAGATCTGAAAGCTTTATACTAGAGATCTGAAAATTAAAAACCGGTTATAAAAAAAAACTTATTTCTGAAAACTGAATACTGAAAACTGAAAAATACTCGATGCCCAGGACAACAGCTCAACTGCGGCATCTCTAAGTCTGGTGGTGCCCTACGTCCAGGACCACAGCTCAACTGGCAACGTAGAGCTCTACACCCAGGAAAACAGCTCAACTGGTAGTGTAGCCACCACTAGGGACCAGGTACACAATCCAAATTCGCCATCTTGGCCCTACATGTGCACATGTTCTCTGTATCTGTCAATTTCAACTGTAATAGTTACATACTGAGGTGAGGTTTTACATCATGCCCCGAAAAATAAGAACATAAAACATGTACTGAAAACATAAATCTTAAACTGAAATATCTATTTTTCCATAAAACTTCTCAAATCAAACTATAACATATATGATATAAAATAAATTTGGCTAACGGCCTAATTGCTGAAAAGTAAGTTTGACTAAGAAAGTACGAAATGAAAATCAAGTAAAAGGGAAAGTGTCCACTCAATATATACGGCTGAGATGAGTCCATTCACGGGGTGGAAGGCCGTTGAGAATCTTGAGGCTGATCTTTTTCATAGTTGATTTCTACACCTTCCAAGCTTCCAATGGTGTCTACTCTCTTTTTTTGGTTCTTCTTTTCTCTCCTTCCTCTTTCTTTCTTCTCTTCTTCTTCCTCTCCTTCTTCTTTTTCTTCTTCTTTTTCCCCCTTTCTCTCCCACAGTCTTCTCTTCTCTTTCTCTCTTCCTAATTCGTTTTTTAATCTATGGTAAAAATGAATATTTGCTTCTTTATATAGTGGACCCATGGGATATTTTGCAAGTTAAAGAAGAGTGTAGAAACTTTGAGAAAAATTGAGATTCTTACACTTTGGTCCGAAATCACTATTCACCCAGATGTTGTTTTGCGTTTTTGACCCGGTTCTCATCCGAATTTGGAAAAATGTTTAACGTAAAAGTTGTAGGTCTTAGTCTAAGATTTCCGGTGATATAAAATGCATAACATTTGGAGATCGTATGAAAAAGTTACGCCTGAAATACTAAAGTGGTTCAAAGGAAATACGGAACAGTCCCACCCCGGGACTTCGAGAAGTCTACCGATCGTTTCTAAATTTATTTTATGGATATACTTGGGTCCCACCATAATTTATTTTGCATGTCGTCATTTTTTACACGTGACGATATTACTGTAGGTAGTAGTAAAAACTACCGGTCGTTACAAATTCTCCCCCCTTAAATAGGATTCGTCCTCGAATCCTCTCTGGCATTTAACTCGTAGTTTCCTTGATCTTCTTGTCTCTAACCTCTACTGGCCACTTAATCTTCCTCTTTTCCTATTTCCTAAGTCTTCATTCTATTATAATTATGTTGAGTACTTTTGAGTATTATCCTTCTGTTCTTTCGCTATCCCTTATACTCTTTATCTCTACGATTTCTTCCATCTAGTCCTTCACTTATGCTCTTTGATTCCTTAATTTGAGTAAATTCTTAACGACCTATACCTTGACTTTTACCGAAGTTTTCTAATATTTCATACCTATACTTGATATTTCTCTGTTTCCACTTGTATAACTTTTCTTAATATTCCTTTACAGCTCTCAACAGTATTTAAGCTTTCCTTTTTCAACGACCGCTCGGCATTAATTTATTTCATCATTCCTGTACTATAATACAACTTACCAAACCACCCATTACCCGCGGTTAAACCGTCCCAAACCCGTAGTGGTTTGGTCTCCTTAAGCTAGGGCTGAGTATCTTACGTAATTCCTCTCTAACTCTTTCTTAGTATTCTTTTCATCCTTTCTTAATTTTATTAAAGCTTACTTGGTCTAAGTTTTATCATTGAACTATACCTTATAGATCTCAATTCCTGATCTTTCTCCGTTATTCTTTTTATATCTTTTTGTCTTCTCATAAACAGTCGCAACTAAGTATATTCTCTTCATTAATTTCCATATTAAAGTAATCTTGCTCTCTTGTTTTTTATATTATATTACTTTTCTATCAATACTTATATAGTATGTTTCCTCTTATTGTTATTACCCTTTGACTATCTCACTTTCTATACAGGTATCAACCATCTTGTTGATTTACTTTTCTGTTTCATTCTATAACTGCACCTACTATAGGTCATAGCTTGTTTCTTTACTTGAAAAATATCTGATCTCATATGTCCTTGATTATCCTTAACATTTTCATTTACATTCTTATCATATACTTAGTTACTACTTCTTCTCTTGTTACTTTATCTAATGGTTCCTCTTAAAATCTTCCACTAGGACTATCCTTTTCTTTTCTTATTATCACTACTATTGTACTTTCTCTTGGAGTGTCTCAAGATTGCGCTTCTGTTCCTTTTGTTATCGATATCATTCGAGGGTTGGGAGAGTGGGGGCTGACCTTGAACTCTCGGTGTCTTGACGATACTACACTCTTCCTCTAGATACTAATGAAATCCTTTTGTTATCCCCTTTATGGGACTCATTTGCTATGAAGGTTCCTTCCTCATTTTAGTCCTTCTCCTTTTACTCACTTACTTTTCTAAGAATTATTTCTAATAGTCTACTATGAGCATTCCTTACTTAATCTCTGACCTATATACTATTCTTGTCATACACTCCTTACTTTTCATTCTTTATGAGGTCCTTATTATAATCTATGTTCCTCTAATCTTTCTGATTCCTTAAAGGTCTATTCTTAATCTTAGTCTCTCGATTCCTTATTCTTTAATTCATACACTTCATTCTTCCTAAAATCATTCTTTTCTTAATACCAAAAGGTTCTTTTATAAGTTCCTCATTATATGCCTACGAATCATTCTCACATGGTGTTAAAATTTCTCTTTTTCAAGTTCTAAGTTCACAATTCTTCTAGATTCACCACCTAGTTATCGATCCATCACGTGATTTTGTTTGATCTTTAATTATTCTCCTTTGTAAGTTCTTTCCTTTACTGCGCTCTAGGGTCCCACAATTATTATCAATTCTTTACTCTATCACTTCCTAAAAATATGCTAAATGCCCTTGTTACTTATCACGATTCTTATATCATTCCCAAATTCTATTTCCTTACTATATTCCTTACTATTTAAGACTAACTGCAAGTCATTTCTCTATTTGTTTCTTAAATCTCAACCTCTTGTTGTTCCTATAAACCTTAATGTGTTCTCTTGTTCTAACGTTCATACTGATGCTCTTATCACTTCCTTAAACACTTCCCATCTTATAGATTTATTCTCATACTTATCCTCACGCTTTCCTACGAATACTTACTAGCTCAACTTATCAGTGGTTTCTACGATACTTGACTTTCTTGTGATTCTTTGCTAATCTAGCAATCTTTACCCTGACTTCTTTAATTTGTAAGCTATCTTAAGTGTTTCTTTCTTCATATTTTCAAAACTCCTTTGATTTTTTTCCTCCTAGATGGATGTTCTTGCCAAAACCCTCTTCATCTCTTAAATAGAATCCCATTGGGTTCCCTCCACGGTCGTTTATACTAATAGGAACTGTCCACATCTCATTAATCCTTTCTTTATGCTTCGGTAAGTTTCTTTTTCCTTATTCTAATACTCTATGTCCTGATGGAGTCTACTACTCATGTAGGATGGGTATCTTACTCAATGAAAGAACATTTTCTTTAATCCTTTCACCTTTTATTCTGTTCTAACCTGACCATGTTTTCTTTATTGCTAGTCTTGGTGTTATCTTTTATTACTTAACTTCATGTCTCTAATTCATATTACCATAGATTCCTTCATTTATTATCTTTTTCTATTTCCGTATCTCTATCTTATTTCTATATGACACTCTTACTTCATGAATCCTCACCTCCATCCTTGCTATAGGTTTCTACTATGGCACTATATTTTACGCCTTATACTGTTGCTTTGTCACTTCTAACTCTCTTGTCCTCACGAGTTTATCTTTGTATATTCTCATGGATTTCTACTTGACTTTAGACTGATCTATCTTCCAAATTCCTGGGTGAACTCTTTGTCAAATCCCTTATAGTCATCTATGCCTATAAGATAAGTTCCATCAGATTAACTCATTTATCTGATGTTATCGAGGGGTATTGAAGGTTAGATAGTTTGGGGTTTTGTCTTCATCAAATTTACTAGGAACAAGGTAACTAACCGTTTCTACTACTTACTTGGGAATCAAAATTGGAGTTTAGGTACCTGGAATCCTTTTTTGACATCTAGATCCATCGGGGCTTTCAAGACTAATCTGGGTTGCTCACTTTTGTCACTCCTCTAACTATTCTTTATTACTTGGGAAGTTCACTATTTATGATATGATCTCGAAAACTATTGTATTACTTGGAAGGATTTCTTGAGTAGGAATGAAATCTTAATCTTGCTAGGCAACTTCAATACTTATTGGGGCTTTCGTTATTCTCTTCTAATGCTATGGGTTCTAGTTATTTGTTTACTACTCTAATTTTTTATATCCTTTATCTTGTCTTACTTCTCTTCTAGCTTTATCTTTCTTTTCTACTTTCATGGGTGGGTATCCTTAAGCTTTTCTATTTCTCTTTATCTCTGTACATCTCTATCTCTAACCGGTTCAACCTCTAGGTATCTTTTCTTCTAGTCTCCTATTTTTTTCTTTCTTGCTTTCTTCCCATCTTTCTTTGGGACTTATCAATCTGGCTTCATAGCTTATTCGGAGCTTCAGAAAATAGTCTAAGATTACTACAAAATGATTCTTAACTAAAATGGGGAAAGAGGAAATTCGAATAGCTGGGGAAATATTTACTAACCTGTCTGAGAAGCTTTGAGGACATACTCGAGGATCGGATACTGGAGAGGTAGTGCCTCATATACGGGTATCCCGGACATAATACGTATATAAGACCCCAGCACTCTTCCCACTGCAATCACTGACTCCCTAGACCATGCTCTGATACCATCTTTGTAACATCCCCGATCTGGGAGATGTCACCAGCAGGGGATAGCTGTGCTAACCCCATAAGCCTCTGACTAGTTGAATGTATTCTAAACTATTAAAATGCAATGTCACACATATAGACCTTAACTCAACCAACATAAAGTAATTTTATTACTTATAAATGCATACTCAAAAATACTTATTTTTACAATACTTTAGTAGACACTTATAATAACTACCACAACACTAATGCATACAAATACTTTGACTTTAAACTAGACTCTTATGCTTTGTGACTTAATACTGGTGGACTCCATCCCTATTGACTACAACAGTATCTATCCTCCTGAGCTTGTCCTCATGGAATCCCTACAAAACAAATAAACTGGATGGGGGTTAGATCATCATACGATCTAAGTGAATGAACTAAAAACTGATAAAAATCTCTTAGCTTTATAACCATGTTTTGAAAACATATTTGAAAACTTCATCTTTCTGGAAACTGTCTTTAAAGCACTAGTTCCTGAAAACTCTTTACTAAAACCTGATTTCTGAAATTTGAATACTGAAGATCTGAAAGCTTTATACTAGAGATCTGAAAATTAAAAACCGGTTATAAAAAAAAACTTATTTCTGAAAATTGTATACTAAAAACTGAAAAATACTCGATGCCCAGGACAACAGCTCAACTGCAGCATCTCTGAGGCTGGTGGTGCCCTACGTCCAGGACAACATCTCAACTGGCAACGTAGAGCTCTACACTCAAGACAACAACTTAACTGGCAGTGTAGCCACCACTAGGGACCAGATACACGATCCTAAGCTGCCATCCTGGCCCTACATGTGCACGTATTCTCTGTATCTGTCAATTTCAACTGTAATAGTTACATACTGAGGTGAGGTTTTACCTCATGCCCCGAAAAACAAGAACATAAAACATGTACTGAAAACATGAATCTTAAACTGAAATATCTACTTTTCCATAAAACTTCTCAAATCAAACTAAAACATATATGATATAAAATAAATTTGGCTAACGCCCTAATTGCTGAGAAGTAAGTTTTACTAAGAAAGTGCGAAATGAAAATCAAGTAAAAGGAAAAGTGTCCACTCACTGTATACGGCTGGGATGAGTCCCTTCACGGGGTTGAAGGCCGCTAAGAATCTTGAAGCCTATCTTCTTCATAGTTGATTTCTACACCTTACAAGCTTCAAATGGTGTCTACTCTCTTTTTTTAGTTCTTCTTTTTCTCTCATTCTTCTTTCTTTCTTCTCTTCTTCTTCCTCTCCCTTTTCTTCTTCTTCTTTTCCCTCATTTCTCTCCCACGGTCTTCTCTTCTGTTTCTCTCTTCAAATTCGTTTTTTAATCTATGGTAATAGTGAATAGTGCTTCTTTATATAGTGGACCCATGGGATATTTTGCAATTTAAAGAAGAGTGTAGAAACTTTGAGAAAAATTGAGATTCTTACACTTTGGTCCGAAATCGCTATTCACCCAGATTTTTGTTTTTTTGCGTTTTTGACTCATAAAATTTGGAGATCGTATGAAAATATTACGCCTGAAATACTATAGTGGTTCAAAGAAAATACGGAACAGTCCCACCCCGGGACTTCGAGAAGTCTACCGATCGTTTCTAAATTTATTTTATGGATATACTTGGGTCCCACCATAATTTATTTTGCAAGTCCTCATTTTTTGCACGCGACGATATTAATGTAGGTAGTAGTAAAAACTACCGGTCATTACAGTTCATATTCATGAATCAGATATAAATACGGTCCGGATTGGCGCTCTTAGCACCAACCCCAACAGTTAGATTCGTCAAAACCATCGGGAACTGTTGTTCTGATTTTCTTGAAAAATCAATATAGTTAGTGACTTAGTTTCTAAGTCACGATAGATAATCTAAATAGATATCCGTTTTAGGAAACAATCGTTTAGAAAGAATGGTTCCTTTTGCTGTAAGAATTGATGTAAATTAGTTCATGTCTCGAGATTCTTGATTGACATCAAGAAAACCCCATAAGGTATTTATTTATCTGATAATGATATTCCTTCATTTAGTGACCTTTAGAGGTCATACGTCTAATATAATTTATTGATCAATTATTTGCAATTATTGTGAATGGTTGGAAGAAAATAATAAAGCTAAATTAAGGAGATGCATATAGTTATCTGTAGAGAATATCAATTCTTACAATACGACAATTGTAGGTATTGGATACCAGATCTCCCGTCTAGTTATTTTAAAATATTATTTTGATATTTGATATCAGAACTTGGGCCTATTGGATAGTTACTTGTTCTTTATAAATAATTATTTCATATTTCAATACTACTAGTAGTGTCATTGATGAAGAGATAAACATTAAAAAAAATATTCGATTAACTAAATAACATAAAATATTACTTTATGAGATTTTATCACATAAGCATTAATTACTTATGTTGTATGGTAAAAAATGGTCTGATACGAGATCACACCACATATCCTTATCAATTTAATGAATATTGTATTCTAGAAGTGATTAAATCTCATTAATCAATGATCGTCATTGGACCACAAATTTATTAAACTAATACATTAGATGTATGTAGATTCATGAATTATAAATTACCTTGGATAGTTTTCTTTATTTCGTAACTTAGTTAATGAGTTCTCATGACTTAGTTACTTGTTTCTAAAAGAACATATATTGAACGTCTTGAATGGTTAGAGAACTTTTAATATGTTTTTAATGAAACATGAATAGAATATTTTTGACGAGTTCAAAGATATTCGATTTGAAGTTTTGAAAAACTATATCAATAAAATTCATCGTGAGTCTTTGAATTGTTCAAAGATGATTGATATGATTAAACATATAAATGTATGGCAATTAGTTTTGAGTTATTCAATGAATATGATTCTTACTCAATATTATTCTTCTATGATTCCATTGTGTTAAAATTGGTCAGTGAGAGAAATCGAATCTTATATGATTTGATTCATTTGCTATTGAGTGTTACCGAATTAATTTCAATACTCTTGGGGATATGCTCCAGTAACTCTAATTCGTCCTTTTAATTAAGGTTCCATTATTTCTACAATTATGTATATGATATGTATAGGTAGAAAATTCGAATCTTGAAAAGTTTGCGATTTGAATCTTTCTTTTATATAATTAAAGGTACTAGTGCCCCGGTGGTACAAACAAAAGTTATAATTTATTATATTTAATAGAGTATTGAATTTTATTTGATGGAATATCTTTTCTACGATCTCGAGTAATAAAGCTATTTTACTACTTGTTGTGTAACATCGGATGTTGACCATTGTAGAAAAGGCTTGACTTATTGAAGTCAAATGTGAGAGTGGTAAACTATAAATGGAACTACATAATTAATAAGATGAAAAACCCCTCTTAGAAAGTTTTCATATAAGTCTAATAGGATGTCAGAATCATTTACAAAGTATTTGATACTTAATGGTCATGTTGTTTTCTTATCGAAGAAAATTATCCTATAACTTATAGTGGGAGTGATATTTGATATCGATTCCAGAAGTTATATTATACCATAGATTTAAGATTGTCATAGCTTACTGTGATTAAATTTTGAACTTGATTGAGCTTTTGTAATGAATTGTTCATAAAATGTGTAAAAGATTTGCACAACGAAAGCAAAGTCAGCTTATTAAAGGTTTAACCTTTATACTATGACAGTGAGAAAGGTTATACTCAGCAATCAATTGTAGATTCTAAGGAAACTTGTCTCAAGTCACACTAATTGAATAATGAAAGATATGTTAGTTAATGTTGATATTAAACTATGTGTTTTAGCAATTAATGCTAAATGGAATTTTTTGAATGGCTTCTTCAGATAAGATATCCGTTGTAATTTCTTTGTTTGGACAGTTCATTCTGAAATGGCCCTAGAGTTTGTGTTATGCTAAGATCACTTTTTGATAGAAAAGCTTATAGAGCCTATTGTAGACTCAGGTGAGTCTTAAGGAAATCGTATTCTCTAATTTTGATAACATTCAGATTGTCTAATTCTATCAAAACATAGAGAATTCACATATGATAGTAGGGTCAGTGGGAGCGTACAAATGTCTTTCTAGTGTTATATATCTTAACGACATTATCATTATTGATGTAATAATGAGATGTTTATGAGGTAAATGGTTTACTTAAGTATTCTTTTCTCCATGAAAGTAGTGGGAATGGTCTATGCTATATTTGATATAAAGTTTTATATATGATATAAAATAAGAGACTTGTGAGATACTCCTATTAGTCATGTATTAGATATGATCTAGTAAAGGACATAATAAGACTATCTATGTGATAGTTAGTATAACTGTTTGAAGGTTAGTGTGTCTCTTTTATATAGTTTTCATCATTCATAAAGGATGATTCCTTTGTTGAAAGAGAAATTGATTAGAATGTCTAGACAATCTTATACATAATAGGATAATGGCGTAATGAATAGTATATAATCTACGACTAAAAGACATCAATTTAATCATAATTATTATGAACTATTTTGATACGCTATAGACTATAGGATGTGTCTGAAATATGTTCTTTGTTATCTTTGTGATATTAAGAACGAGTTTCTTATTCATGGAGAATATAGTCTGCAACCACGAGTGCCTGATTAGTTTTGAGTCTAATTATGATGATAGACGGTCTATGTCATAAAGAATCAGAAAAGATACAGTGGGAGTGTCACGGATGATTCTACTATGTAAGTGGAATTAATTGTAACTTATGAAGTATTTACTTATAAACTTGCATAGTGACCTTATAGATTAGAAGTTTTGATTTTGATATTGATGTTGTACTTGCAGTTTTCTGCATAGTATTTTAGACCCGATCGCTAAATACATGGACAATTCAGTATCTATAACACAATATTGATATTGCATCTGAGTCATATTAATGTATAGCTTAGGTTATACAAAATATGAATGATGCTAGTTAAGGGAAACATCTTGGGTTTGTTGGACAAACTCAATATGTTATAGCAGGCTTACTTGTTGTTGCCTACCTCTTGAGTGATAGGTCATCTCTTGAGGACCATGTATATGTGATACATATTTAGATGTGTATATGATATCGTGGATTGACAATAGAGTAAGTGGGAGAAATTACTGTTGGTGCTCGGAGTGTCAATCCGGATCATATTTATGTTCGATTCATAAATACGAACAATTCATTTTTCCATAATAGTTGCTTAATTAATAGTAGTACTTCTTGATTTTATATACATATTCGATCTAATTATGATTATATTGAAACTAAATATGATTTAGTGATATGTATATATTAGAGAAAGACTTGATAATATATAATGTAGTGTACAGTTATAAAGTAGTTTGTAATTGACATTGAGAAATGTCACTACGAAAAGTATATTATCAAATAAATTTCCTGGTCAAGATTTACTAACACGGGTCGGTTAGTAAAATCTGTTGAGACTAGTACACGTCGTATATCGAGACTTGATCCGATGGTTTATCCCATGAACCATGAGTTTGGGGAGACTCATATAGACGTGTAGGTGTTTATATTGGATAAATACTGAACGACTCACCGAAGATTTCCTAATAGATGGTACACCAACGTTAATAGAAATCTTCTCGGGTAAAGTGAGCACAATTGTCCATTGACTTGAGATAACACTGTGGATATATGAGGTATCCTCCACACTATGATAGCATTCACGTCACCGATCTATTTAGATCAGACCTCTGACTGTTCGTTGGATGTGGACTAATCCTCAGGAAATCCTGTGTGTATCAAGATAAGATTCGTCATTTCTGTGTACAGAGCATAGGTATTCAATGTGCAATTAGCAATCTATTAAATACATGGGCCCATAGTTCACTGTAGAAGTAATTTTAAGTGTTATTAAGAGATTACTAATAGAATCGTACACGATTATAACTATAGATATTTGACATTTTTATCTGTATCTCTGGAATAATCCGAATACCTGTGATGGATGGATTATACGTATGCGATGACCTCGACTTGTATGATTCAGTGAGTTTATTCATGGTCGTCATAATTTACGAGTGGGTAGATTATGGACACGAAATTGAATTTCATGACGGATATACCTGAATCTAGAGAGTCTCACTAATGAAACATAATCGTATAGCACTAGGGAAACTATTATAAATAATATTGATTATTTATAAATCGTTTAATGGTATTTGACACATAAAGTAAAGTATTTTGCACATGTTCCAAATACATGTATTATTGAATATTTAAAGTAACTTGATACATATATTTAGATATTTATATTAAGTAACTATCTAATTATTTAATTATTAAATAATTAGAATAATTAAATACATTTATCTTTATCATTATTAAATCTTTAAATGGCTAAATGTGATTAGTGCACATGTACATTTACTTTATGGAAATGGTGTTCAAGTTGAATTTTGCTACCTTTTAATTTGATTAAAAATTATAAAATACTAATTTCCACTTTTGCCCAATTTCGAAATTTGCAACCCAAATAAATAAGGGTTTCATTTTTCATTTGCTTGATAATTCTAAGATTTCAAAGAACACAAAAACATAAGAGATTTGAGAGGAAAAATGAAGAAACTAAGAAGAAAATGGAGAACTCCTGGAAATTAGTAAGTAATTTTAACTTTTCTTTAAAGGAAAAATGTTTCTTTGGTTCTTGGCTACAACATATGTTGTTCTCTTATTTCTCTACTCTTTTTGTTTTTTGAAGTTTGGAAGCTTGAATGAAAGATGTATGCATGTATATGAATAAAGTTTGTTTATTAATGGTTAAAAACAAACTTTTGGTCATTAGATGATTTGGTTGTCATTCTAGAGTTGCTTAGAAACTCATAAATGACCTAAAATTATTGTTGAGTTGTTTCATGATGTGAGACTTGTTTGGTGTGGTAATGATTGGATTAAAGTATTGAATTTGTTTAATTTGGTGTAATTTTATCCATTGGTGGGAATTATAAAATTAGGGTTCATAATCTTTCCAAATTCGTGGGCTTTTCATATATGTGTTGTAATTTGATGTATATATGATGCATATTGAATTTGGGATTGATTGGATTTGATCTTGACATATTTTGAACTAAAAAGGACCAAATTACAAATCTTGAAAATTAAGGGACCTCTCGACAATTTGGGAAAAATTGTTTTCTTGAATTGCAATTTGTATTTTCATGTATAAATCATTTTGGTTGTGATTTAGAATCACCTAATTATGAATTTGACAAATTAGGACTAAAATGATCAAAATATAGAGTTTATGGGAATTTTCGTAATTACTGAAAAATCTGGAAATTTTTTCAAATTTCTGCTTTAATTTATATTTGATGTACAAATCATTTTGGTTGTGATTGAAAATCAACTAAGCTTGTTTTGAACAACTTAGGACTAAAATGATTAAAATGGAAAGTTTTGGGGTTGTATGATAATTTACTAAAATTTTGATTTTTGGGTAAAATTTTCTGTTTTTGAGTATTAAGTAATTAAAATAAATAAGTTTATTTTAATTGCCCAATAAAAAAAATAAAGAAATGGGAATATTTGATTTTCCCGTATTTCGTTGCATAACCTGATTATTTTGCCCAAAACCCCAACATCAACGTCCTGCGATTGACTATGAGGAAACTTTTTCACCAGTAGTCATGCTAAAATCCATTAGGATTCTTTTAGCCATTGCGGCAGATCATGACTATGAGATATGTCAGATGGATGTGAAAACTGCTTTCCTAAACAGATTCCCTGAGGAGGATTTCTATATGGAACAACTAGAGGGTTTTGTATCCAGTGAGACTTTAAAATTGATTTGTAAGCTCCAAAAGTCTACTTATGGACTTAAATAGGCATCCCGAAGTTGGAGTCGTTATTTTGATGAGATAATTAGAGTATTTGGATTCATCAAGAACAATGAAGAACCATGTGTTTATAAGAAAGTGAGTGTAAGCATGATAAATTTCCTAGTCCTGTATTTAGATGACATCCTTATCATAGGAAATGATAGAGGATTGATGCAAAGTGTGAAAGCCTACCTTTGCAAGAATTTCTTTATGAAAGATATGAGTGAAGCTTCTTATATACTGAGTATAAGGCTCTATCGGGATAGAGTTTGGAAGCTTATAGGATTGTCTCGACATACAAAGATAACATGTTAGAAAGATACGATTTTACTAACTACAAGGCAGCAAATGTACCTTTCTGATACGACATACATTTTTCGAAGAAAATGGCTCCTCAGATTGAGGAATAAAAAGTTAGGATGTCTAACTTACCATACGCTTCTTATAATAGAAGCATAATATATGTTATGCTATGTACAAGACCTGGTATCAGTTTCGACGTCAGTATGACTAGCCGATATCAATCTGATCCAGATAATGATCATTTGAAAGCCATGAAATATATCCTAAAATATCTTAAAGATACTAGGGAAAATTTTCTGATATATGGAGAAGATGAGGTACAAGTTAAGAGTTATACAGACTCCGACTTCTAGGGAGATCCAGATGATAAAAAATCTACATCAAGTTACATATTTAACCTTAACAGTGGTGAGATTAGTTGGCGTTGTTCTAAGCAAGGCTAAATAGCTGATTCCACCACTTAGACATAATTTATAGCGACTTTAGAAGCTGCTAAGGAAGCTGTATGGATTAGAAATTTTATCACAGAACTTCGCGTTATGACTAGTATTGCAAATTCGATCATATTGTACTGTGATAATAGCAGAGCCATTGCGCAGGCTAAAGAGCCGAGAGTGCATTCCAAGTCTAAACACGTGGAAAAGAAATACTGCATAATTAGAGAGATAATTGAATCAAAAGACATAGTGGTCTTGAAGGTTTAGGGACTAGACAACATAGCATTCTCGCTTACAAAGGCCCGAACTCTTTAGTTATTCGATAAATATGTAGAGGATATGGTACAATGGTACCATCAAGATTAGCACTAAGCAAGTGGTTTTGAGTTCTTATAAGGTCCCAAGATCCATCAAATAAGCATGAAAAATGCATGAATACATCAAAGGATAATGGTGGAAACATATACTCACAATGATTGGATTTGATGCATCAAAGAACATAAGTCTTTTTCACCACTTCAAAGTCACGGCAATGGCTCCCAAAGTCAGTGGATGGCTCGGTTTTGGGTGTCTTTATGTCTCCAAGATTCGGCCATTGAAGAACCTCCATGAAAGCTCCAAGCTTCAAGATTCAAAATAGATTCCATGCTCACAAGAACACTTCCCTATCACCTTTGTATAAATCCATGAGTGTGCTAGCACTTGATATTCTTCCTTGTTTTTGATCAAACCAAAAAGAAGAAGAAATCGGTCTTGAGACCGTGAGAGTAGAAAATGAATTTTGGCTCCAAAAGACCAAAAACGTGAACCCTATATTAAGAGAGAGAGAAGACCGAATTTCATAGTTGGAGGAAAAGAAAAAATGTAATTGGTTTTTATAATTTCCAAAATTATTAAACTATTTACCACTTTTCAATTTTCAAAAGTCAAAAGTACAAGTCCTTTCAACTTTACACTCATCACCTTTTACTATTCACATCAAGTCACTTTAAAAAAGTGACAACATGTCATGTCACATCACTCAAAGTGACAAGTGATTTGACAATTGATGCGACTAGTGATTTGACGCTTGATGTGACTTGCGTGCCGCGCTCGAATTCAAAATACGAATGCGCTCGCAATCACTCTTGGGCTCGGGTTCGCTAATTCCAAATTAATGAATTTTCCGTCGCATCGTAATTACATGATTACGCCTAGTGAAATCACTATTCACGTCGCTAACGAATTAATTCTAAATTAATTCGTTCGCCCGAATTAAAATATAATTTCAATTTCGCGTCGAAATCCAATTTCGCATAATAAATCGAATATATTATTTTATCGATTAATTCCAAATTAATCGTTCTCTCTCTCTTATTAATATTTTATCCTAGATAAAATATATCCGTAATTAATCCCAAATTAATTTTCTCTCTCTTCTAATTAATCCTAGATTAAAAAAGTGTGAGTCATACATCATCGGTGAATCTTCAGGAAGCGACCCATGAGATCCCCGGATATGTTGGCAGTAAATACGGTCGTCGGACTATCTGAACACGTAAGTACCTCGTACTACGTTTATACCGATTTACAAGACAAGGTTGGATTCTAGCAAAGCGCCATGCCTACCCAATTCTCCAGAAATATCCTTACAGTATATCAAGCGTAGTATACCGTAGTATTGCGTATTTTTTTCCAGTATCGTATGATCACGTGCTAGGCCTGGGGCTGGAATTGTGTCTGCCCCGTACGAAGCACATATCGGATGTCTAGCAACTACTCTCTATAATCGGATAAACATGACCTAGTCATAAGATCCCGATAGCTCGAGCATGTAAGAGAACGAGTTTCGTATCCTACGTGACCGTCATCTCCACTATGATTGGAGTGATACTTCCGTCTTGACATCACACCCAACACACTACGATTCTCAATATACTCAGCATTGGCGTACACAGAACCGGTTAAAGCCCTGAACGACCTCAACCAAAGTATATTGATTGTCGCAAGTATTAGCGGTGCAAGTCTCAGGTTAAGACCAAATACACCTACCCTGATTTCGGACCTACATAGACACATAGTCATACTAATAATGGAATTTCGAGGGGGTCTATCCAGAGCGAAGCTGTTTCCCGTACCATCGGTGAAACACAACCTCCTATTAAACTTGCATGAGTATCCTATACTCAAATATATGAGAACTATGTCGTTGTGTCCTCACAAACGCGCACAAGTGCAATACTAGTCTTTTACGTATTTATCGATGTCCAATCTCGATAATACTCTGACTAGGGATATTTAACGATTTATCCTTCGTGGACTGATACTGTCTCATATCATTCTCCGTCCAGGAACAAATCATAGGGACCTCTCATCATTTATACATCTAGGTGATCTAATCACAAATGATAAGAGTGCAATCTCCTCTGTCACATAGTTAATTTGTACAACAATACCGTGATCTGTACAAATAGTGATGCTATGGGTCATAATTGTCCAACAATCTCCCACTTGGCCTATAGCCAGTCACTCGAGTGTCTTACACCCAAACTATGTATAATTGGCTCAAAATGCTGAGAAAAGGCTTTCGTCAGCGGATTCGTATGATTATCATCTGATGCGATTTATTCGATCATCACATCGCTATGATGTATGATCCGAACGAATCAGATGAATGGTCGAAGTATATATTTGGATCTTTGATGAGACCATTAATTCTTTAGCCTGTGCTGATGCTTAGCTCAGCTGCTAACAGAACTATATCTAATCTAATTAGATTTGTTATTGACCTAGATAGCTTCTATTGCTGCCTCAGCTGCTGCAATTAACCGGCATTTGTCGTTTATCTGGTAACAGTATCTTGCTTGGAAGATTTCCAGCTCACTGTACCGCTTTTCAAACTGTATAGTACCGTTTGTGACTTTTAGTCGTCTTTATCGGTTATAGGAAACTTGCTACAGTGACCCCAGTCACTTCAAGTTCTCCTTCTCTATAGACTAAGACAGCATCCTTAGTTCTCTAAGATATTAACGGATGTTCTTAACATCAATCCAGTAACTTTCACTCGGATTGGCCTGTTTGTGAATTCATATGCTCAAAGCGTATGAGACACCAGGTCTCGTACATTTTTCAATGTACGGTTTCTCGGAGAGTATTCGAAAGCCAAGCTTTCGCCGATATTTATTTTATGGGAATGTTATTTCCAAGAAATGACATATTATCATTATTTTATAGGACAGCCACTGTCAGTGCGCTCCCACTAACCCTCTTATTTATACAAGAATCATTTTCATTTTGAATTAAATCATAAATCATTATGATTACATCAAAACGATAATTCCAAGAACTTAAAGCTCGAATCATCAAGCATTATCCAAATGGATCTACCGTGGCAATAGGTAAAAGGTTGAATCGTAATCAACACAATGTCGATGATGATACCTTTCCATTAAAGCCTAGCTTTATACGTTGGTATGTTGCCATCCATGTACGTCTTCCTTGAAGACTTATATAGTACCAATAGGCACAATGCCTTGTGGTACATCAACTAGTATCCAAACTGGTTGATATACATGGAATCCATTTTGGATTATATGGCACTTTGCCATAATTAGAGAGTTGATACCTTGTATCACTTCCTTATACGTAGTCAGTTAGTATTCCTCAATAAGATAGACATCTTTATAAGGTGAGACCAGAAACCCATACCCCAGGTTGTTTTCTCACTCTGTCCGAGCTACGATGTTCTTGTGTATTCGAAGATCAATGGTATAGTTTCATCATTGATGAACCATTTATGTTCCATTTCGATTCGGTGCCTAAAACAGTATTACTTCGACTTTCATCAAGTTATACTATCCTCACACTTACCACTGCATATCGGTATTCCTATCAGGAAAACCGCATGGTGAGCAACAATCTGATTGTTCTCTTGTGAGGTTTATAAGTACAATACTTATGGTATCCCTAGGATGACCTACAATTGTCACTTATCCTATTTGGGTTTTAGTTTGGTATCATCCAAACATATGCCCAGCATTCCCAAATATTCAGGAATGTGAAACCCGGTTTCTTTTCCTGTTCATATCTAATATGATATCTGTCAAACAGATTATTATGGAATCTTATTCAAAATAAGTTCTTGCACTGTTTAAAGCTTATCCGTCGAAGGAAATGGTAGCTCAGAGCGACTCGTGATTAACCTTATCATGTCTAACAAAATTCGGTTAATCCGTTCGGACACACCGTCAAACTGACGTGTTCCGGGAGGAGTCCTCATTGAAAGAATGCTACACTCTTTCAAGTATACGAGAAACTTATTGCTTAAGTATTTTCCATTACGGTCTCACCATGACGGTTTAATACTTTAGCTGATTTGTTTGTCTATTTCGTGTAGAAACTGTGAAAGTTTCCGATTTGTGTTTCAAAAGAAACACATAACCATAACGCGATGCCACATCCATACAGGTCACGAAATATTCATATCCACCTCTAGCCTAGCTAGACATGGGTCCACTTGCTTCACTATGAACTAGGGCTAACAGATCAGCGGTATTTACACTTTTACCAAGTAAATAGTGTTACAGGCACTATGCCCAATAAACTAGATTCGAAGACTTTATTTGAATAGAATCAAATTAGTCCTAGTACCCACTCTTCGAAAGTATGGATATACGAGTCTTGTTTGATTGTGTCATAGAAAACAATGCCACAATTATTTTCTTCTGATCAAATCAGATTGAGCTATTTATTTGTCATGTTATATATTTGAGATATTTTTTATATTCAAAATATAAATTCTGTTATTCACATCTAATGTGTTTATCTCAATATCATCTTTATATAATAAAACACTTTAGTGTTCTAGAATATAAAGGTACACCCGCAGCGGGTTATACACGATATAGAGATAATGTTCCTAGTCAAACTAGTTACATTTTAACAGTTTCCTAATTTAAGTACATACTCGAAGGTAGTTCCTAAATTCAGGTATTACGGTTAAAACAACGACTTTCGTCCCGTTTACTGGTCGCAGATAAATCTCAGTTGAAGTCAGTATCCTGTTCAAAACAGATTCTGAACATCAATATATATTTTATGTACCACACTAAGTATTTAAAATCCAACTTTAATACTAGTTGTGAACATAATTATGACAAACATATTTGAAGTCAGAGCCTTGCTCGTCTTCAATTCCTTCTTAGGATATGTCCTTTTATCTTCCCAGAAGATTATAATGATTTTGCCTTTGCCGTTTTCAACATTGCAGTAGCCTTTGGCCAAGCCTCGGGTTTCTAGAATATTGAAGTAAGGTGCGCCTTGCGTTACTTGCCTAATTGCAAAGTTTGACTTTGTCTCCTTGAGAAGAGTCATTAATTCTCCAAGAATTATTTATTATAATTTAGTATTTCAAAGATCTAAAATAGATCCATGAATATCCTTCAATTTCATTATCATGCTTTAAGGATCTAATCCTTAATTGTGATACGGAAATTAAGGAGTCTACTTGACAAGTATAATGGATTAAGCACTAAAGTTATCATTACATGAATATTCCAAATATCATGTTCCACTTATTTGCTTAACTCCGAGCTTTAGGCATAATACGTTATTTTATCAAATAAAGTAACTTATTATTTTCCAAGACCATCTTGAATTTCATTCCCAATTTGAAAAATCATAGTCGTTTAAATACATTTTCACCCAGGATTATGTTTTAAACACTAATATTTCAATTTATCTTGATTCTAATAGTCCAACTATTTAATCAACGATTTGTGGTACTATGTATTATAGTGATTATTATAGTCCAACTATACAATCAAATATAATTTAAATTAATTAACCTCAATTACATTGATTACTATAATCCAATTATAAAATCAACTGTAAATCGAAATTAATTAATTCAAATATATTGATTACTATAATCTAATTATATAATCAACCATAATACAGTCCAACTGATTATTAAAAAACAACAATTTAAATATTAGTCTAACTAACGTTTAATCAAACGACGAAATAATTTATGATTGAGCGCGTATGGCGAGTAATTGAACGAATATTGCAAATTCAATTCTTGCCTCCCACTATTTTTCGGCGAGCCTCTAACCCTCCGTCGAGTACTCGGGAAACCGTGTTTCCTAGTGGGCTAGGATCCCGTTAAATATCACACAATTTTGACTTTGGCCAACAAATTGTATGATAATTAACTAGGTAGATCCCTAAGATCAATTGGATCCAATCCAATTCCTAGATCCGGTAGGAGAATGTCCAAGTCTGAAACATATATCTTATATATGCCAATACATCCAATGTATTACCTAACCTTTTTCCTCTGAATCAAATAAGCCTTGGCTTTGGCACAACAAGCTTAATGATCCCAATTAAGCGGAACCCATTGACCATGGAAAACTTCATAATAAATGTCGATGGATAAGAAGTGGTCTTGACTTTGGCCAACAAACCACAACTTGGACAAGACACTGATATGGAACAAAGCCTTCGTGATTCAAACA
This sequence comes from Zanthoxylum bungeanum, assembly GCA_019454045.1. NCBI lineage: Eukaryota > Viridiplantae > Streptophyta > Magnoliopsida > Sapindales > Rutaceae > Zanthoxylum > Zanthoxylum bungeanum. The sequence goes on along the minus strand of SKCR01028804.1, from coordinate 45,021 downwards.
CATCTTCGACAGACAAAGGTCTTGACTTTGGCCAACAAACCAATGCCATCTTAGATCTTGAGTAAGAATCACTCAATGGAAGGAAAGATGCTTAATATTATTTGAGGGTTTTTCGAGTGTAAATTGGCAACCAATTTATTATCTTTGTTAAGGTCTCATCATCATACACCCTTAAACATGCATTCTAAACACATAATAAAGCGTATATGAAATAAAATAATAATGATATGCGGATGGATACTTTACATTGATCCTAGATCAAATCTCTTATTTTCTCTCTCCAAAGCTAGCACATGTATTTACTTCTACCCGTTACACTACACTTCTAAAGAAACCTCATTTTCATTGAGGGGAATAGGTGAGAAGAGAATAAAAAGAGTATGGAGGTGATAAGGCTGGACACGCAGGTCCAATTAATAAATCAAATTTATTTCAATTTCCAAAATTGTCCCTCCCGATTAATATCCATCCGATATACATTATTCATGCATCGCAACCATGTATTCATACAAGCATGTTATCAATCAATCTAATCCAATTAATTAATCTGAAAATTAGTGATCATCCAATGTTCAAACAATGATTTGATTTTTGCTCGAGTCAAACTCGTTTTGCGAATAAGTACTCAAAGTACGAATTCTTGAATTAAATTAAACTACATAATTAAATCCAATTTAATACGCATTTAATTCTAATTCACTATTTAATTCCAAATTAAATATTACACTTTATTAACGAACCTTTACGATTTAAATTCCAAATTTAATAGCAATGGGTCTCAAAGCCCAATTAGCATCTAATGTTTATTTAATTAAAGTCCAATGGGCTTTTAATTAATTTCTTTAAGGCTTGGACTTTTGGTCAACTCGGGTCAAACCGATAACCAAAGTCCAATCCGGGAGTTACCCCATAAGCCTTTAAATTAATTTTGGCCCATTAGGCCCAATTAAATAATTAAGGTCCATTAGGTCATAATTGGACTTTATGGATGCGGTTTTGGGCCTAATTGGATCCAACCAATTTTGCCTAAACCCAACTTTGTACAACAAAGCCCAAAAGCCCAATTCCAACTTATAAGGCCCAATTTCCAAAAACAAGCCCAATTAATTAACTTATAAAATTCCAAATTCCATAATTAATTAACCTAAGTGTAATACACAATTAATTCCCAATTAAAATTTCTAAAACATCAATTAGCATAATTAATCATGCACTTTAACAACAAATAGTGTCCAGCACAATTTATCAAAATCAAACCCAATTTACATGCTTAAAGTCTCGGTAATTAGGGGTTTTTTCAATCCGATTCGGTTTCAATCCAATTGAATCCACAATCATTATTTCCCAAATCAATTCAACTCATCTAATGAATTAAAATCAAAAAACACAATGAATTTCAATTTATCAAAGAATTCGGCCAAGCCTACTTTTAAAGGGAAAATTGTTCCAAATCAAAATTCAATCCAATTGAACTTCAAAACAACATTACCCTATTGTTTTAAGTCATCCAATGATCAAACAAACAAAAAATCACCAAGATAGTAGGGTCTAAATTTTCTGCCATGCCCAAAAATTTGGGGAAAAATGGATCCAACCAAATTTCTTGAAATTGATCATGCACAACATCAATTCAACCTCATTCAAGCATACTATACCAAACAATTTAACCATTTGATGCTCAAATTGAGTTTACCCAATTTTAAAACCCTAAAGTTTCATGCTTGATGTAAGCTCATAGATACCATTGTTGAGTTCTTATAAGGTCCCAAGATCCATCAAATGAGCATGAAAAACGCATGAATACATCAAAGGATAATGGCGGAAACATATACTCACAATGATTGGATTTGATGCATCAAAGAACATAAGTCTTTTTCACCTCTTCAAGGTCACGGTAATGGCTCCCAAAGTCAGTGGATGGCTCGGTTTTGGGTGTCTTTGTGTCTCCAAGATTCGGCCATTGAAGAACCTCCATGAAAGCTCTAAGCTTCAAGCTTCAAAATGGATTCCATGCTCACAAGAACACTTCCCTATCACCTTTGTATAAATCCATGAGTGTGCTAGCACTTGATCTTCTTCCTTGTTTTTGATCAAACCAAAAAGAAGAAGAAATCGGTCTTGAGACCGTGAGAGAAGAAAATGAATTTTGGCTCCAAAAGACCAAAAATGTGAACCATGTATTAAGAGAGAGAGAAGACCGAATTTCATAGTTTGAGGGAAAAGAAAAATGTAATTGGTTTTTATAATTTCTAAAATTATTAAACCATTTACCAATTTTCAATTTTCAAAAGTCAAAAGTACAAGTCCTTTCAACTTTGCACCCATCACCTTTTACTATTCACATCAAGTCACTTTAAAAAAGTGACAACATGTCATGTCACATCACTCAAAGTGATAAGTGATTTGACAATTGATGCGACTAGCAATTTGATGTCTGATGTGACTTGCGTGCCGTGCTCGAATTTGAAATACGAATGCGCTCACAATCACTCTTGGGCTCGGGTTCGCTAATTCCAAATTAACAAATTTTTCGTCACATCGTAATTAAATGATTACGCCTAGCGAAATCACTATTCACGTCGCTAACGAATTAATTCTAAATTAATTCGTTCGCCTGAATTAAAATCTAATTTCAATTCCGCGTCCAAATTCAATTTCATATAATAAATCGAATATATTATTTTATCGATTAATTCCAAATTAATCGTTCTCTCTCTTTTATTAATATTTTATCCTAGATAAAATATATCTGTAATTAATCCCAGATTAATTTTCTCTCTCTTCTAATTAATCCTAGATTAATAAAGTGCGAGTCATACATCATCGGTGAATCTTCGGGAAGCGACCCATGAGATCCCCGGATATGTTGGTAGTAAATACGGTCATCGGACTATCCGAACACGTAAGTACCTCTTGCTACGTTTATACCAATTTACAAGACAAGGTTGGCTTCTAGCGAAGCGCCATGCCTACCCAATTCTCCAGAAATATCCTTACAGGAATATATGATCTATATCAAGCGTAGTATACCGTAGTATTGCATATTTCTGTCTAGTATCATATGATCACGTGCTAGGCCTGGGGCTGGAATTGTGTCTGCCCCGTACGAAGCACATATCGGATGTCTAGCAACTAGTCTCTATAATTGGATAAACATGACCTAGTCATAATATCCCGATAGCTCGAGTTTTTAAGAGAACGAGTTCCGTATCCTACGTGACTGTCATCTCCACTATGACTGGAGTGATACTTCCGTCTTGACATCACACCCAACACACTATGATTCTCAATATACTCAGCATTGGCATACACAAAACCGGTTAAAGCCCTGGACGACCTCAACCAAAGTATATTGATTGTCGCAAGTATTAGCGGTGCAAATCTCAGGTTAAGACCAAATACACCTACCCTGATTTCAGACTTTCATAGACATATAGTCATACTACCAATGGAATTCCGAGGGGGTCTATCCAGAGCGAAGCTGTTTCCCGTACCATCGGTGAAACACAACCTCATATTACACTTGCATGAGTATCCTATACCCAAATATATGAGAACTATACTGTTGTGTCCTCACAAATGCGTACAAGTGCAATACTAGTATTTTACGTATTTATCGATGTCCAATCTCGATAATACTTTGACTAGGGATATTTAACGATTTATCCTTCGTGGACTGATACTGTCTCATATCATTCTCCGTCCAGGAACAAATCATAGGGACCTCTCATCATTTATATATCTAGGTGATCTAATCACAAATGATAAGAGTGCAATCTCCTCTGTCACATAGTTAATTTGTACAACAACACTGTGATCTGTACAAATAGTGACGCTATGGGTCATAATTATCCAACAAGTGGGAGTTTGTTGAAGTTGGTGCTTGAAGTGCTAATATGAATTGTACATTTTATTATTTATTAGTATGATAACTATATTTTGATTTCATACCTTATTAATGGTATTATCATTATGCATATTAGTTTGATGTATAGATATTCTAAGAATGACATTGACCTTAGAATAGTCTTGTAGTAATACCGGCACTAGGTGGTCCGACGTTGGGATAAGTATTACTATTGTAAATTATTCTTAAAGTATATATATTCCTAGTCATTGGTTTTGGAATACAGTCGAATTTCTATAACCTAGAAGACTAGCATATGTCGTATATTGAAATTAGAGTTCCAATGGCTTAACCCTATGTACCATGAGTTTTGGAAACTCTTATAGACGTGTGGGTATTGGTTGGACCGAATACTGAATGACTCACAGGTGATTCCTAATAGTTGAAAATACACACACCGTCAATAGGAATCTCCTCGAGCCGAGTAGCATATGTAATCATTTGACTATAGGAGAACATTGATTTTGTGTAAGATCCACCATACTTTGATGACATGTATGTCAGAAAGCTTTCATGGTCTAGCTCTAGATGTTTGTGTTGGATAATTATGACCCATAGCATCACTATTTTTAAAAGACATGGTGTTTTTGTACAAATTAATTATGTGACAAAAGAAATTGCTATTTTATCATTTTTTAATTAGATTACTTTGATATATATAAATGAAAAAAGTCATTATGATTAGTTCCGAATTAATAAGAAATGAGACAGTATTAATCCACGAATGATTTAATCATTAAATATCATTAGTCGTAGTATTGTCGAGACTGGATATCGATAATGCGGAATAGACTAAATTACACTTGTGCGCTTTATGTAAGCATAATGACATAATTATCATATATTTAAGTATTAGATACTTATGCAAGTGTGATAGGAGATTTTGTTAGCCGTTGGACCGGGAACAACTTTGCTCTGGATAGACCCCTTGGAATCCCATTAGTAGTATGACTATGTGTTTTTGGGAATCCGAATCAGGGTAGGTATATGTGGTCTTAACCTGAGACTTGCATCGCTATTACTTGCGACAATCAGTATACTTTGGTTTTAGTCGTCTGGAGCATTAACAAGTTCTGTGTAAGCCTCTTCTGGGTTTATTAAGAATCGTAGTGTATTAGGTGTGATGTCAAGATGGAAGTATCATGTCAATCATATGGAGATGATGATCACGCAGTGAAACAGAACAAGTACTCTTAAATGTTGTAGCCATCGGGATAATATGACTAGGTCATGATTATCCGATTACTGAGACTAGTTGCTAGTGATTCGATATATGCTTCGTATAGGGCAGACACAATTCCAGCCCCAGGCTTAGCATGTGACATCCGATATTGGATCATAATACGCAATATATAGTATGCTATACCTGATAAAGATTATATTCCTCGTTGAATATTTCTGAAGAATTGGGTAGGTACGGTGCTTTGTTGAAGCCAACCATATTTGTAAATTGGTAAGAACGTGGTACGTGGTACGCACGTGTTTGGATAGTCCGATGACCGTATTTACTACCAACATATCCATGGATCTCTTGGGTCGCTTCCCAAAGATTCACCAATGATATTTGACTAGAAAAAAATTAATATGGGATTAATTATGATAGAGAAAATTAATCTGGGATTAATTACAACAAGAATTTATTTGAGATTGAATTCGCATAGAGAGAGAACGTGATTAATTTGGAATTAATCGATTAAATAATATATTAGATATATTAATTGAAATTAGATTTCAAAGTGAAATTAAAATTGGATTTAAATAAACCCGAGCCCAAAGTGTGTTGTGTAAGCCAACCAAATTTTGAATTTCAAATTCGTGGGACCCACTTGACTTACATCAACTTGTCAAAAGTTGATGGAAGTGGTTGAGCTCATTTATTGCCAACTTAACACACTACCAAAGCTTATTGAATAAGTTTTCTATCACATCATAACTTGGGAGGCTAATTTTTGGTATTAGTTTTTGGAAAACAAAATATCAAACACAACTCTCTCTTTTCCCTCCTCATTGGCCGATAGCCTTCTTCTCTCTTTGAAAGTTTTTTTTGTAAAATTTTCAAGCTTGCTAGCACATTTGGAGTTGATTAAGTTTATAGGGAAACTCACCATTGGGTTGGAAACACTCAACATTAAGCTTGGAGCTTCCAACATACAAAGAATTTTTAAACTTCTCATCCAAATCAATGTAAGTATTTCGCAACTTATTTTTGATTTATTCACACTAGAATCATGTTTAGGATATGACAATAACAGTTTGTTGGGTATGGACCGATGCACTCAGTAATCAAGTGCGAGCAAGATAGGATTTGTTGGCCCGTATGTGTACCATAAAAGATTTAGGTATCCATGTGAATAAAGGCACGATTCTTAAAGCTTTGGCCAAAGTCGATCATCTAGGGTGGATCGCATCAGTTATGAAGAATCGAGTACATGTCGACATGAGATGTGTCATTTGAAACTTGAATGTGTATTCTATGTTTCCCAAGCACAACTCGGATAGCCTACGACAGAGGGATTGTTAAACATATATGATGACTTCGACTTGTATAATTCAGAAAGGTCGTTAGTGTTCTTCAAGAATTCGGAGATGGCCGAATTACGTACATATTAGCTAGACTTATATGATGAACTTGCCTGAATTTAGAGAGTCCTAATTGAAGTGTACTCATTGAGCATTTAGGTAGCCGATTAATTTCGATAAAAGATAATATTCGATATTATAATTATCAACTAAGATAATCAAGTGTTATTGGATAATATTGAATATTTACTTTGACCCAATTGGATTAATTCAATAATTACACAATGGCTTAATTGTAAAATCATAATTATCTCTACTATTTGAGGATAATATGGTAATTATAAGCATGTAAAAATAGGTGGTTTTGGCTTGATTTAATTGGATTAAATCAAAGTGACAAATATTGAACTAATCAATTTCCTAATCTCTGGCTTGATTTAATATGATTAAATCAAAGTGGGAGACAATGAAAATTAGTCACACCTAATTAAATATATTTGGACAAATTAGATTAAGCCAACCTAAAAGTTGATTACAACTTTTTTTAATTAAAAATTACTTAAGTTTTGCAAAATAAATAGCAAGTTTTATGAAGGTTTTAATTAAGAAAAATAAAAGCTTGAGAAAGCTAAGTACAAGCAATTCTTGGAGAAATTAGCCTAAGTTAGAGAAGTGTTTAGAGAAACTTATGAGATCTCTACAACATTTTATTTAGTAGAAATCAAGATTGGATATTGAAGTGAAGGTTGCTAGCATTGGAATCAAGATTGGATTATGGAGTGAAGGTTGCAAACCTTGAAAGTTCTCCAACCATTTCAACAAAGAGAATAAGATAAGCTTGCTAGGTAAGTTTGAACTTCTCTAAGTTATTTATTTTTATATATTGGATGCATGATTACATAGCTTGCTGTTTAAATAAGGCTAATAAATTGTGTTACGATGCTTTATAGATTTAAACATAATATGTTTGTTAATTAGGTCAAAGATTTTTATGTTGGACATAATACAATTAATAAGAGTTTGGAACTCTAGATTAAAGTTTATAGCTAAGGATACCATTCTAGAATCACTTGACCACTTTTGGGTGACCTAGAATTGTTCACGAGATATTTCTTATTGGGATTCTAATTTAATTTGTGTTTTGGATTTAAAATTTACGCAAGTACGTAAATAGAATAAATTTATATTTTTGTAAAAATATTTGATATTTTAAAAAAACTTGATTTTTTTCTATAATATGTGTTGATGTTGGTTTTGATGAAAAAAATTAATTTTGGGTATTTTTGAAGTGTTTAGGAAGATCGGAAGAAATTAGAGTAAAATATCATAATTCCTTCAGCTCTCTAGAAATAGGGGTGAAGGAAATGCAATTTGAAAAACAAAATTAAAAAAATTTCTTAAGCAGTTCATGCCAGTGCGCGTGCTGAAGGAAATGAAATTTGAAAACAAAATTAAAAAAAAAATTGTGTGCATGCGCACCCGTACTGTATCGCGCTCATTCGTGATACGCGTACTAAATTTCTTTTTTCTTCGTTTTTGAGTTTACGGACTCCGATTTTATCCTAGTTTTTTCCTATACACTTGTAATGAGATATATTATTTTATTAAATATTTTAAAATTACACCCATGCTTGATATCGACTCACTTCTGTTGCACAGGATACCGATCTGACCATAGTGATTCCATATCCGTCCCAACAGAACCAAGGCTAATTTGGGCTTAAGATGCTTTGATCGTAGGCTTTGAATAACCAAATTTTAAGGCCCAAATTGGAGAAGATTTTTCTTGGCCTCTCTAGGCTTGTCTAGATATCCAAACTCTTGCTAGAATTTTTTTTGACTTAAAACGTAAAAATAAAATAAAATAAAATAAGAAAAGAGAAGAAGAGGAAGAATGTCAAAAAAATAGAGAAAAGCGAAGAAGAGGAAGAATGTAAAAAAAAAAAAATAAAAGACAATAAGAGAAAGAACATGAAAAAAGAAAAGTGTAGAAGAGGAAGAACGTGAGAAGCCTAGATGCTTCCTACTTCTTATTTCCAAGAGAGGGAACCACACCACAATATTCTTTCTTTCTCATTGTCATTGGAGAAGGTGGAGGAAACCAATGGAAAATTTGTCGAATCAAGACATAAAGAGGGCTTTATCAAGAGTAAATCAAACATTAAAAGAGCGATACATGGTTGGGAAAGCAACGCAAGCAAGAATCAATGTAAGGCAAATTTGATTTAATAACTTATGAATATGGACGACTTAAATTCCAAATTTAATCGTTACGGGTCTCAAAGCCCGTAACGATTGATTCTTGGAAGCCCGTAACGATTGATTCTTGGAAACCAATGGAAAATTTGTCGAATCAAGACATAAAGAGGGCTTTATCAAGAGTAAATCAAACATTATAAGAGCGATACATGGTTGGGAAAGCAACGCAAGCAAGAATCAATGTAAGGCAAATTTGATTTAATAACTTATGAATATGGACGACTTAAATTCCAAATTTAATCGTTACGGGTCTCAAAGCCCGTAAGAAGAGGAAGAATGTAAAAATAAAAATAAAAGACAATAAGAGAAAGAACATTTAAATTCCAAAGTGTAGAAGAGGAAGAACGTGAGAAGCCTAGATGCTTCCTACTTCTTATTTCCAAGAGAGGGAACCACACCACAATATTCTTTCTTTCTCATTGTCATTGGAGAAGATGGAGGAAACCAATGGAAAATTTGTCGAATCAAGACATAAAGAGGGCTTTATCAAGAGTAAATCAAACATTAAAAGAGCGATACATGGTTGGGAAAGCAACGCAAGCAAGAATCAATGTAAGGCAATTTGATTTAATAACTTATGAATATGGACGATTGATGATATATATTGGTCTTACAATATATATCATCAAGAATCAATGTAAGGCAAATTTGATTTAATAACTTATAAATTTGGAATTTAAGTCGTAAAGGTTCGTTGATAAAGTGTAGCATTTAATTTGGAATTAAATAGCGAATTAGTATTAAATACAAATTGAATTGGATTTAATTATGTAGTTTAATTTAATTCGAGATTTCGTACTTTGAGTATTTATTCGTAAAATGAGTTTGACTCGAACAAAATCAAATCGTTGTTTGAACATTGGATGGTCATTAATTATCAGATTAATTAATTTGATTAGATTGATTGATAACATGGTTGTGTGAATACATGGTTGCGATGCATGAATAATGTATATCAGATGGAAATTAGAAGGGTGGGACAATTTTAGAAATTGTTGTAATAAATTTGATTTATTAATTGGACCTACCTGTCCAGCCTTATCACCTCCTTATTCTTTGTATTCTCTTCTCACCTATTCCCCTCAATGTAAATGAGGTTTCTTTACAAATGTAGTGTAAATGGTAGATGTAATACATGTGCTAGCGGGAGAGAGAAATGGAGAGATTTGATCTAGGATCAATGTGTAAAATATTCATCTGCATATCATTATTATTTTATCATATGCGCTTTATTATGTGTTGAGAATGTATGTTTAAGGGTGTATGATGATGAGACCTTAACAAAGATAATAAATTGGTTGCCAATTTGCACGCGAAAAACCCTCACTAATATTAAGCATTTTTCCTTCCATTGAGTGATTCTCACTCAAGATCCAAGACTGGCATTGGCTTGTTGGCCAAAGTCAAGGCCTTTGTCCGTCGAGGATGTGTTTGAATCATAAGAGCTTTGTTCCATATCAGTGTCTTGTCCAAGTTGTGGTTTGTTGGCCAAAGTCAAGACCACTTCTTGTCCATCGACATTGATTACGAAGCTTTCCATGGTCAATGGGTCGCGCTTAACTGGGATCACTAAGTTTGTTGTGCCAAAGCCAAGGCTTAGTTGATTCAGAGGAAAGAGGTTAGGTAATATATTGGATATATTTGCATATATAAGATATATATTTCGGACTTGGATGTCCCCCTACCGGATCTAGGAATTGGATCTATCTTAGAGATCTACCTAGTTAATTATCATACAATTTATTGGCCAAAGTCAAGATTGTGTGATATTTAACGAGATCCTAGCCCACTAGGAACACGGTTTCCCGAGTACTCGACAGAGGGTTAGAGGCTCACCGAAAAATAGTGGGAGGCAAGAATTGAATTTTCAATATTCGTTTAATTACTTGCCATACGCGCTCATTCAAATATCATTCGTCAATATATTAAATGTTAGTTGGACTAATATTTAAATTGTTATTTTAATAAATAGTTGGACTATATTCAAACTATTCATTTATAGTTGGTTATATAATTGGATTATAGCAATCAATATAATTGATTTTAATCTATTAAATTATAGTTAATTAAATAGTTGGACTATTGTAATCATTATAATACATAGTACCGGAATCGTTGATTAAATAGTTGGAATATTAAAATCAAGATAAAATTGAAAGATTGACATTTAAAACATAATCCTAGCCAAAATGTATTTAAATGGTTTAATTTTCAAATTGGTAATAAACTTCAGGATGGTCCTGGAAAAACTAATAAGTTACTTTATTTGATAAAATAACATATTAGGCCTAAGCCCGGAGTTGAGCAAATAGTAGAGCATGATCTTTGGAAGATTCATGTGATGATAACTTAAGTGCTTAATCCATTAAGCTTGTTGCAATAGACTCCTTAATTTTTTTATCAGAACTAAGGGTTAGATCCTTAAAGTATGATACTGAAATTGAAGGATCTTTATAATTCTATACTTAGATCTTAGAAGAATTAAAATTGCAATTAAAAACTCTTGGAGAGTTAATGACTATTCTCAAGGAGATAAAGTCAAACTTTGCAATTAGGCAAGTAGCGCAAGGCGCACCTTACTTCGATATTCTAGAAACCCGAGCCTAGGCCAAAGGCTTCTAGAATGTTGAAAAGGAAAAGGTAAAATCATTATAATCTTTTGGGAAGATAAATGACATATCCCAAAATATCTGCTAAATTATGGCAAACGGGATCGCGGAAGCGTGACTGCCGTTTGGACAAAGCATACATGAAGGAATTGAAGAACGAGCAAGGCTCTGACTTCAAATATATTTGTCATAAATATATTCACTACTAGTATTAAAATTGGATTTTAGATAGTTAGTGTGATATAAATATGTACTGATGTTCAGAAACTACTTTGAGCAGAATACTAACATCAATTGAGATTAATCTGTGGATTGGAAACGGGACGAAAATCGCTGTTTCAACCGTAGATGCCTAATTTTAGGAACTACCTTCGGGTGTGTACCTAAATTTGGAAACTGTTATAATGTGACTAGTTTGACTAGATACATTATCTCTATATTAGTGTTTAACCCACTACAGGTGAACCTTTATATTCTAGAACACTAAAGTGTTTCATTATATAAAGAATAATATTGAGATAAGCACATTAGATGTGAATGACAGAATTTATATTTTGAATATAAATAAATCTCAAATATATAACATGACAAACAATAGCTCAAACTGATTTGACCAGATGAAACTCTATTGTGGCATTGTTGTCTGGGACACAATTAAACAAGACTCGTATATCCACACTTTTGAAGAGTGGGTACTCAGATTGATTTGATACTATTCAAATAAAGTCTACGAATCCAGTTTATTGGGCAATGTGCCTATAACACTATTTACTTGGTAAAAGTGCAAATGCCACCGATCTGTTAGCCCTAGTTCATAGTGAAGAAAGTGGGCCCATGTCTAGCTAGGCTAGAGGTGAATATGAATATTTCGTAACCTATACGGATGTGGCACCGCGTTATGGTTATGTGTTTCTTTTGAAGAATACAAATCAGAAACTTTTAAAGTTTTCGACACGAAATAGACAAACAGATCGTCTAAAGTATTAAACCGTCACGGTAAGACCGTAATGGAAATTACTTAAGTAATAAGTTTCTTAAATACTTGAAAGAGTATAGTATTCTTTCAAATGAGAACTCCTCCCGGAACACGTCAATTTGACGTTGTGTCCGAACAGATAAACCGAATTTTGTTGGACATGATAAGGTTAATCATGAGTCGCTCTGAGCTACCATTTCCTTCAACAGATAAGCTTTAAACAGTGTAGAACTTATTTTGAATAAGGTTCCATAATAATCTGTTTGACAGATTACATGTTAGACATGAACGTGAAAGAAACTAGGTTTCTCATTCCTGATAATTTGGGTATGCTAGGCATACGTTTAGATGGTACCAAACTAGAACCCAAATTGGATAAGTGCCAATTGTAGGTTATCCTAGGGATACCATAAGTATTGTACTTATACAACTCACAAGAGAATAATTAAATTGTTGCTCGCCATGTGGTTTTCCTCAGAAGAATACCGATATACAGTGGTAAGTGGGAGGATAGTAAAACTCGATGAAAATCAGTGAAATACTATTCAAGGCACTGATTCCTAATGGAACATAAACAGTTCATCAAGGATGAAACTGTATTAGTAATCTTCGAACACACAAGAACCGCGTAGATAAGAGAGAGTCAGAAAATAACCTGGGGTATGGGTTTCTGATCTCACCTAATAAGCTGTCAATCTTATTGAGGAAGACGAACTGACTACAAATGAGGAATTGATACAAGGTATCGACTCCCTATAATGGCAAAGTGCCATGAGTCCGAAATGAATTCCATGTACATCAACTATGTTTAGACACTAGTTGTACCGTAAGGAATTGTGCCTACTGGTACTATATAAGTCTTCATGGAAGACATACATGGATGGCAACATACCAACGTGCTAAGCTAGGCTTGTAGCGAAAAGGTATCGTTATCAACATTGTGTTGATTACGACGAAACCTTTTAACTGTTGCCATGGTAAATCCATTTGGATAATACTTGCTGATGCTGCATGTTTCATTTATGAAATATGGCAGCTAAACGGGAAAATCGCTTTCCTGAAAAAAGAAACCTTTTAGAGGATGTTTTACAACATCCTGACGGTTTTGTCGTACCAAAACTAGTAAACAAGGTTTAAAGGTTATTCGATCCATGTTTGGATTGAAGCAAGCATTGCGTTCTTGGAACTATCGCTTTGATGTAATCATAACAGTTTATGATTTAATTCAAAACAAAATGATTCTTGTGTATAAAAGGAGGTTAGTGGGAGCGCACTGACAGTGGCTGTCCTATAAATAATGATGATATGTCATTTCTTGGAAATGATATTCTCATAAAATTATCGGTGAAAGCTTGGCTTTCGAGAAAATTCTCCGTAGAATTCTTGGGAGAAACAACCTTTATTCTTGGAATAAAGATCTACTGGGATAGATTTAAAGTTGTTAACACTCTCCAAGAACTCGTACATTGAAAAATGTACGTGACCTGGTGTCTCATACGCTTTGAGCATATAGATTCACAAACGGGCCAATCCAAGTGATAGTCACTGGATTGATGTTAAGAACATCCGTTAGTATCTTAGAGAACTAAGGATGCTGTCTTAAACCATGGAGAAGGAGAACTTGAAGTGACTGGGATCACTGCTGCAAGTTTCCTAACCGAGAAAAATGACTATAAGTCGAAAACGGTACTATACAGTTTGAATAACTGTACAGTGTACTGGAAATCTTCCAAGCAAGATACTGTTACTGAATAAACAACAAGTGCGAACAATTACTGCAGCTGAGGCAGCAATAGAAGCCATCTGGGTCAATAACAAATCTAATTAGATTAGATATAGTTCTGTTAGCAGTTGAGCTAGGCGTAAGCATAGGCTAAAGAATTAAGGGTCTCATCAACGATCCAGATACATACTCTGACTATTCATCTGATTCGTTCGGATCATACATCGTGGTGATGTGATGATCGTATAAATCGCATCAGATGATGATCATTCAAATCCGCTGATGAAAGCCTTTCCTCAGCAATTTGAGCCAACCGTACATAGTTCGGGTGTAAGACACTCGAGTGACTGGCTATATGCCAAGTGGGAGATTGTTTGATAATTATGACCCATATCATCACTATTTTTACAGATCATGGTGTTGTTGTACAAATTAACTATGTGACAAAGGAGATTGCGCTCTTATCATTTGTGATTAGATCACCAAGATATATAAATAATAGGAGGTCCTTATGATTTGTTCCTAGATTGAGAATGATATGAGACAGTATCAATCCACGAAGGATAAATCATTAAATATCCCTAGTAAGAGTATTATCGTGATTGGACATCGATAAATACGTAAAAGACTAGTATTACACTTGTGCGCGTTGTGAGGGCATAATGACATAGTTCTCATGTATTTTGGTATATGATACTCATGCAAGTGTAATAGGAGGTTGTGTTTCACCGATGGTACGGGAAACAACTTCACTCTGGATAGTCCCCCTCGGAATTCCATTGGTAGTATGACTATGTGTCTATGGAAGTCCGAAATTAGGGTATGTGTATTTGGTCTTAATCTGAGACTTACACCGCTAATACTTGCGACAATCAATATACTTTGGTTTAGGTCGTCTAGGGATTTAACCGGTTTCTGTGTACGCCTCTTCTGGGTATATCGAGAATCGTAGTGTATTGGGTGTGATGTCAAGACGAAAGTATCACTCCAGTCATAGTGGAGATGATGATCGCGCGGGGATACAAAACTGGATCTCTATAAAGGTTGCAACCGTCGGGATAATATGACTTGTTCATGATTATCCAATAATAAAGAGACTAGTTGCTTGTCATCCGATATTTGTTTCGTATGAGGAAGACACTGTACCAGCCCTAGGCGTCGCATGTGATCATCCGATACTTGATCGAAATACGCGATACTACGTATACTAAACCTGATACATATCTTATATTCCTGTAAGGATATTTCTGGAGAATTGGGTAGGCATGATGCTTTACTAGAGGCCAACCTTGTCTTGTAAATTGGTAAAACGTAGTACTTGGTACGTACGTGTTCGGATAGTCCGAAGACCGTATTTACTGCCAACATGTCCAGGGATCTCATGGGTCGCTTCCCAAAGATTCACCGATGACGTATGACTCGCGCTTTAATTAATATGGGATTAATAAGATGAGAGAGGAAATTAATATGTGATTAATTGCGGAGATATTTTACCTAGGATAAAATATCATTTAAACAGAGAGAATGATTAATTTGGAATTAATTGGTAAAATAATATATTTGATATATTAAACGAAATTAGATTTCAACGCGGAATTAAAATTAGATTTTAATTTGGGCGAACGAATTAATTTGGAATTAATTCGTTAGCGACATGAATAGTAATTATGCTTGGCATGATTATTTAATTAAATTAGATTTAATTACAACGTAACGGAGAAATCGTTAATTTGGAATTAACGAACCCGAGCCCGAAAATTATTTACGAGCGCATTCGCATTTCGAATTCGAGTGCGGTATGCAAGTCAAATCAAACATCAAATCATTAGTCGCATCAAGCGTCAAATCGCTAGTCATTTCAAGCGTCAAATCACTTGTCACTTTGACTGATGTGACTTGACAACTTGATTGATTGACAACAAACACAATTCTTTCTTTTTCTTTCTCTCTTCAACAAACACAATTCTTTCTTTTTCTTTCTCTCTTCATCTCACGCCCAAATGGGCAAAATTGCTTCTATTTTCTGCCCAGAAAACCGAGAGCAATGGGAAGCAAAGTGTGGATTTTTGTGGCAAAATTCAAGATAGCTAGCACTCTGAGAGACATGCGAAGGTGATAGAGAAGTCTACCCATAAGCCGGGAATCATTTGACGAAAGCTTGGAGCTTGGAACTTGGCTCAAAAATGAAAAATGGAGGACAAAATTCTGCTCACTGTCGAGCAGTCCATATAGGTAGAAAATGAGTTTTTGTTCGTTGCCGCATCGCTCAACCGCTCGATGTAAGTATTCCGTAACTTCCTGGACTTGTATTAGCACTTAAATCATGCTTGTTTATTGATCCTTGGGACCTTAGCAAACTCCAACAGTATTGAGAGTGATGTTAAAGTAATATTGCGTTTAAAATAGGTTAAATGGTGACTTTAGTGGGGAACTTAATTCGGCAACTAGAGGCTGAGTTTTTTCTATATTTTAGACATGATTGTGTGTTATTTTAATTTTAAAAAATATTTTAGATATGGATTAATCAAACGGGTTAAGTAGGGCAGTAAATGAAGTCTTTGATAGTGAGTTTTGAGTTGCAGTGTTGCCTGTACAGGCCTTGGTTTTTTGGCCATTAACAGCTATGATGGATGCGTCGTAATGTTTTGATGGCCTTAACATAATACAAACCAACATATTTAAAATTCAAAATTTTTGTACTTAACATGAATTTAGGCTAAATTTTAGAAGTGGGATATGTTAGCGACATAGTCGCGTATTGGATTTTGATAATGTAATGCGAGTAAAGACTTCAACGTACAACAACTAGACATTCCAAAACGTTATCAAAGCATGTGGTAGTGAAGAGCGAGAACGTGAAGACTTGCGTCAAATTGAATCATTTAGGTTAAGTCTTAGCTTAGGGCTCTATTTGTATTTTGAATTGTATATTCAAGTGCTTAAGCTCATAAGATTGCATGCACATTCATTTAGATGCATTAGGGTCATGACAAAATACCTTAAACCTTCCTTATTATGCATTTTGATCAGAGGCCGGCATACTAGTGCCATATCGGTGTCCATATCGGTCAAGTTCCCCTGTATGCAAAGCTACTAGAATCGGCACACACCAAACCGGTGTCTATACCGGTCTTTAATCCGGTCGTCCTGGGATTTCATGCTTACTGGAACCGGCGAGCCCCATACCGGTCACCGTACAGGTGAACCTATGGAATGCATAGCTACTGGAACTGGCACAAACCAAACCTATTTACATACCGGTCTAATGGCTGGATTCTCCCAACGGCTAGATCCCTTAATGGAACCGGCAAACACCAAACCGGTCATCATACCGCTTGTAATAACCGGTAGTTTTTACTGCTACCTATGGAAATATTATTACATACAGGACAAAGAAACTTAAAATGAATCATGTTGAGATTCGAATATATTCAAGAGATGACTTTAGGAATAATCGGTAAATTTCTTGAAGTCCCGGGAAGAGACTGTACTGTATTCTGTTTGGACCGATCATAGTATATTGGGCGTAATTTTTTCATGCAATCTCCAAATTTTATGAATTTTATATCGTCAAAAATTTGAGATCGAGACCTAAAACTTTCTTGTTAAATATTTTTCCAAATTCGAAACAGTAACGGGGTCAAAAACGCAAGTCAAAATCTGAGTGAATAGTAAATTCGGACCCAAATGATAAAAGCTCCAAATTTCTTCATTTCTCTAGACACTTCTACATTGTTCTTGTTGTTAATATAGTGTCATTAAACAAGAAATCAACATGCAACAAACAAATCAAATCCAGAAACTCAAATGTAGAACACTAGAAAAACCGTAAAACTTGAAAATAAGAAAAAACTTTATTAGAATGACGAATGCAGTGGTTCGGATCGAGAAGATTCTATGTCCTTAAGAACTTATCAGCCACATTTCAGTGTTCTACAGCTTTTATGGCTAATGTTTTCCCAGGATAACCCGGATTACTCTTGTTCAAGGG
The DNA here is from genome assembly GCA_019454045.1 of Zanthoxylum bungeanum. NCBI lineage: Eukaryota > Viridiplantae > Streptophyta > Magnoliopsida > Sapindales > Rutaceae > Zanthoxylum > Zanthoxylum bungeanum. The sequence continues at coordinate 27,036 of SKCR01028804.1, read as the reverse complement.
GCACTCCTTAACAAGATCTCGAACTTGGAAGATGGTGGTTCTCTCTCAGACTCAAGGAACAATATGAGACTCTAAACTTTGTATTTTTAATTTGGATTTACTTTTCTGTGTGTAATAAGGAACATAAAACTTCCATTTATAAGCATAGAAGGGTTGCAATCCTCCAAAGGGTTGCACCCCCCTATGCATCCCTTGAGCATAGGACCATGTTACACAAAAATGGAGGACGTGTCCTTAAGGAGTACCATGCAAAGGACATGTACCTCCTCCATCCAACACATAATTGTAGGAACTGTATTTTTATATATAAGTCCCGATGATGAGTCTCATATGGAGGCACTACCCAATAAGTTACAGAAGTCGAAGGAAACGGGCGTCGGAAGGGAAATTCAGAAATCAATACCTTGTTGGACTTAATTCGTTTCCTTACCATCGGGTTCGCTCGTTGGATCTCTATTTTAAAATTTATCCTCGGCCCATAACCTAGTAAGCCACACTCCCAAGCCCACCAAAAAGGCCAAGCCACACGCCAAAATCCCCTCCAAAAGATAATTAACATATTAAACACATGTTAAAATCCAAATAAATCACCTTCCCGATTTAAATAAATCAAATCAAATCACATTTCCAAATTAAAGAAATCAAATCAAATCCCATAAATACATTCCTAAACTAAAACAAATCACCTTCCTAATTTGAAGAGATCATTTCCTTGTAGCACACTAATTAAAAGATATCCTCCATAATTGCATGATTTATTCCCTTCCCGTACAAGGAAAACCCTAAACCTTTCTTATAAAAAGAGCACAAACCAAACCATTCTGCCCCTAGACATTCACGCCCAAGACAGGAAGAATAACCCTCCTCTATTGCCGTGAAATAGCCCAAAAATCCTCCTCCTCATTGCCGTGAACCAGTAACCCTAATTCTCTGCAGCCCCACCGAAACAGCCCGTAACTGCAGCCTTTTTCATCACCGAAACAGTCCCAAAAGATCCCCTTTCCATTACCGTAAACTGTACCAATAAATACAGCCTTAATTATTGAAAATTACACATAAAAACCTACCCAGAAAACCGCCTCATTTCATCGCAAAAATTATCCATAAAACTGCCCTCATTTCACCGTAAAAACTGTCCAAAAAACTGCCCTCCTTTTACCGCAAAAACTACACCCAAAACTGCCCAAAAATTGCCCAAATAACCGTAAAAACTGCCTAGAAGACTACCTAAATAACCGTAAAAACAGCAACCAAAACACACCTCAAAAACTGCCCAAATACCGCAAACAGTAACCAAAAACAATGACCAGAAAATTGCAGCAAGAATAGAGAAAACAACAGCCTAAAAGAGCGAGGCGACGAAGGAAAATAGTGAACCAGTGAACCGAAGGAGTTATGGAGCATTATCCCTTCCGATGACTGTGTAACACACTTCCAAGAGGCGACTTAAAAGTTAAGACCTGAGGGTACCCTTTTATTTTTTTTCGTCCATCTTTTTCAGTTATTCATTATTATTTCTCCACATATGTATTGTGGATTCATGTATGTTGTGGCCATTGGATGAATGATTTTATGTTATCTCTCGTGGTATATCAGATGGAAACCCAGACGTAAATTCCATAGCCGAATCTGAATGGACGGTAGTACGGTCTGTACTTGGGATACAATTCCACGTACCACTTGAGAAACACACATATTTCGTTTCATCTAATCTTATGTTTATCTATTGTTTATTAGATATAGCATGTTTATTTCCATGCATGATTTAGTTATTTATTTCACGCTAGGAATCTAATTATCACTCTTAAGTTTTTATGTTTAGACAATTTTTATTTATTTATTTATGTTTCCGCTTGTATTAATTTAATATGTTCATGAAATTGTGTGCTTGCAGTTTTTCTGACTTACTTTTATACCGCAAACTTAGATATAGGTCTTATGCAAACTTAGATATAGGTTGTATGCGAACTTAGATATAGGTTGTATGCAAATTTAGATGTAGATTATTCTTGCATTTGTATGTTGCGTAGACTTGGTTATATTATTGCGTAAATCCGTTCATTACAAGTGGCATAAGTAAGGGACCATTCCGAACCCAATGGTTTAAGGTCTTCCCTTGCGAGGGGTGAGTGCGGAATTAAATCATTTCCCAGTTCACATTGGGTGGCGACTCCTTTGATTCTCCAGTTTAGTCCCCCACGGGCTACTCCATACTCCCGACTAGGCCGCGAGCCTAGAACATCATCTCCGATTTCTGTGTCCTACAGTCTGGTGACTCCACTTGGGATAGAGAATCGGCGTCGAAATAATGTCTTGTAATGTTTGTGATTTGTGCTTAAGTTAACCATTTTTTACAGTGGGTTGAAGGGGTTAAATCAAAGGCATTATTAGAGCTAGGTAATGGTTTGACATCTTCCTTCATTCACTTTTCTATGGCTGAAAAAGAAAAGCTGTGAAGGCACCTAGATAATCATTTACTCGAAGCTCACTGTGATGGACTAATTTGGAGGACCTATTGCTTATTCCTGTCACCAAGGCGATAAGAGCCTAAGAGGCATGAGTATTTAAGAGAGTTCGCTCCACCCTCCCTCTGGGGAATCTTCAATAGGAAATCCATTTGACAGTCTGTCATGCATCATAATTCATTGGCATGTACCTTAAGGTATAAAAAAGGTATGCTCACTTGGTCTCTTGGACCCTTGAGTGAGGAGACCTAGTTGTGGGCAACCCTTCGCCAGCGAGAGCCTTTGTCTATACCCCTAAAAATCCACATATGAAGTATAGTTGTATGACTAATAGAACCATCCTTTTATGATTGTGTTTGGGACCATCATCATTTGGATTCAGTTGGACTTTTTGTCATGAGGAATGAGCTTGTTGGGCCACTTAAATTGGATGGGTTCGTGCCTTATGACAATTGGGCCAAAAGCTTCTAAAATGCCGATGGGACACTTTGTGTTTGGGCCCCTTATCATTTGAAGTTATTTAGCCACATTATCGCGAAAGTGTAAACCTGTTGGGCCTTTTTCAATTGGGACAAGTTTGCATCTCGTAATGGTATGGTTGAATGCTTTAAAATGATAATGGGCCAACTTGTATGAAAACTTTGATGGGCTTGTATATTCCATGCATCGCACTCATAGATGCTGACTAAAAGTTTAAAAGCCACCATAGATACCTGTTGGTTAGGGAAGAAGGGAGACTCGACAAAAGACCACTAGCCAATATGAGCGAGTTAGTTAACGAGGGATCTCGTATGGATTAGCTGGAGACTAGTCTCACTAAGGTTACCGAACAGTTGCAAGCTTTGACCACCGCTATGGCCTGTATGGCTATGCCCCATGCTGGGGGAGGCTCTGAGAATGAGAGGCATGAGGAACCTCTGAACAGGTTGAGTGATGAGATCCATGTTTTTGATGATGACGTGGCTGAGTATGCTGCGGGAAGGATAGCCGAGTCTCATGCAGAGTTGCAAAAACTCAAGGATCATGTAGAGTCAGTTACTCGCAAGATGAGGGGTAAGCATGAAGATTTGCTAGACTATGAGGCGACGACTTTTGAGGAGCAGCTGCCGGCTCAGTTCAAGATGCCTGATATAGCCAAGTTCAATGGGAATGAGGATTTGAGGGTCCATCTCTGACAGTATATTTCTATGATGAGTTTAGTGGGTCTGTCGAAGCATCAGGTTCAGAAGATGTTTGGGATGTCACTTGAAGGGGCACCCATGGTATGGCACCATGGCTTAGAGAGGAAGGTCAATGATGATTGGAGGGCATTGGCGGGGGCCTTTCTAAATCAATATGTCATGGATCTGGAGATCAACTTGTCGCTTCGTGACTTGGAGAATACCAACCAGAAGCCGGATGAGAGCTTCAATGATTACGTAGATCGCTGGAGAGGCTAGCTTCTGAAGATGCAGACTAGACCCTCAGAGAAGGATTAGATCAAGATGATTATCAAGGGCACCAAGCCCTCTATTTATGGCAAGCTGAGGAGGATGACATCTATGATTGCTGATTTTTGACAATTGAGGGAGACTGTCATGGACATTGAGGAAGAAGAAGCGGAGAATAGGAAGTTTTATGGCCTGAACATGAAGATTGTTGGAGGACCATCAAGTACCAAGCCCATTTCTGCTGAGGTTGTCGCCATCAGAAACTGACGTTTTTCTAACCTGGGTAGGACTTTATCTAAGGTGCTTGAGAAGTTGACGAGCAAAAGGCCATGACACCGATAGCTGTGCCCGCCTCAGACATGAAATCCAGGACCTCATAGACTTCCAAAAAATACCCGACCCCGAAAAAGAACAACCCAACAAACATAGAAACCCCCTACCTAACTATCATTCTGTCCCACCACCTACCTACATGATTAGCTCCGGCCTACCTGAAAAACTCATCCTCCAAACCATTGACCTCCAAGCCTTTTGCCCGGAGATTTGGGATAGCAATAGCGAGGATGAAACGGAGCAGGGGAAGAATTTCTAGCAAGACTTCTCAAACAGTGATGAAGAGGAGGTGAAAGGAATGACATACAGTGGGTGTTTCTACAGTGATATAGTAGAGAAAGGCAAAGAAGTTTTGGTAGAAGGTAGAGAAGTCGTAGAGAACATGGATAATGCTGAAGGAGGTGTAGTGATGCGTCAGTTGAAGAAGACACATGCACATGTGAGCATCTGAGAGTTGTTGTGTGAATCTTAGGAGCATAGACATGCCATAGTTAAGGCCTTGAGCAAGATAATAGTGTCAGAAGATGCCAACCCTACAATGTTTGTAATATTGGTGCAGAAGGAAGCTTTGCAGGTGATAATTTTTTCTGAGGAGGAACTTCCGGCTGAGGGAAGGAATCACAATAGGCCACTATTCATAAAAGCCAAAGTGAGGGGCAAGAAGACGTCTTGTGTAATGGTGGATGATGGCTCATCTATCAATGTGTGCCCTTTGAAGATCTTGTCGAGGTTGGGTATGAAGATGACAGATCTGAGTCACTCCAATATGACCATCAAGGTATATGATGATATGGAGCGAGAAGTTGAGGGCACTTTTGCTGCAGTAGTCAAAGTGGGCCCAATAGAGTATGAGGTCGAGTTCACAGTGCTTGATATCGCAGCCACTTTTTCTTTACTATTAGAGAGGTCGTGGTTTCACAAGCTTGGGGGCGTGCATTCCACTCTACATCCGTTCATCAAGTTTCCGTATGGGGGAGAGATTGTCACTATTAGAGCTGAGGTAGACAATGTTGTGGCCGCCTTGGAGATACAACCTTTCACGAGGTTCCAAGTGTCGGCAACCTTTGAGGAGTGTGTAGATCCTAAGGTGGCTAGGATCATAGAGAATATGAAGTTCGAGCCGGGCACAAGTTCGGGTGTTGAAGGAGCATTGCCTGACTTCAAGGGGCAGACCACTTGGAAAGGATTGTGATATAAATCCGAAGAGGATAAGCCAAAGACTAAGAAGAAAGGGTTGAAGCTGACAGAATATTTTGTGAAAGCCACGAGGTACCAAGGATAGCCTGAACCAGTGGACGTCAACGAGATTATTGTATTAGGATTTGAGATCTTCCAGGATGTGATGGGTGAGAAAACGCCGGAAGAGGAAGTTGCAAAGGACGAAGACAAGTGGGAAGGGGAGCTGATGTAGCTGGAGAGACTCTCCATGGTAGCAAGGAGACTGAAGAAAACCTGGCTGTGGAGGATGAAGCGTATGTGGATGACGAAGACATTTATCTCCATGATTTATTTGAGTGTACATCTGCATTCGCTAATAATAAAGACATTCATTTTGCTTACTTGCCTGAGTGTCTTCTTTCAATTTGCACGACTTGAGTATATTTGACATCAACTCAACCAAAACAAACGCATTTAACCTTAGAACGCCTGAAAGCCCCAAGAAGGTCTTAATTGCAAGTGAGGTTGCCTATGAGAAGCGGAAGAAATTAGAGGAGATATTGGTCAAATATGTCAAAGTATTCACTTGGTCCTATGAGGACATGCCCGGAGTAGACAGAAGCATCGACCAACATACGATACCGACTTACCCAAACATGAGGCCAGTAAAATAGAAGCTCCGAAGGATAAGACCTGAGTGGGCTGAGAAAGTTAGGAAGGAAGTCAAGAAACAGATAGATGTGGTATTTCTAGAAGTAGTGAAGTACCTCGAGTGGTGGCTAACATTGTGCCAATACCGAAGAAAGATGGGAAGGTCAGAATTTGTGTGGATTATAGAGACCTTAACAATGCTTGCCCGAAGGATGATTTTCCTTTACCCCATAGAGACGTACTGGTTAATAGTACGGCGTTATCTGCCATGTATTCATTCGCAGATGGGTTCTCAGGATATAATCAAGTTCTTATGGCAGAAGAAGACAAGTATAAGACTGCCTTTTTCACGGAGTGGGGTACGTATTGTTACAAGGTGATGCAGTTTGGACGTAAGAATGCAGGAGCCACTTACTAGCGGATGGCCACTACATTATTCCATGACTTGATACATAAGGAGATTGAGGTATATATGGATGACATGATGGTGAAATCACAGATAAGAAGCGGACATATAGAAGCACTAGAGAAGTTCCTCCAAAGGGTTGACAAATATAACTTGCGACTAAATCCTAAGAAATGCATGTTCGGAGTAACATGGGGAAAATTGCTAGGACACACGGTGGGAATGGGAGGAATAGAAATAGACCCTGAGAAGATCAAGGCAATTACCAAGATGCATGCGCTGAAGACAGAGAAACAAGTGAGAGCATTCCTCGGGAAAATTTAGTACATCAGTCGGTTCATCGCCAAGTTGACGTTAGTATGAGAGCCTATCTTCAAATTACTAAGGAAGGACCAGCCAGTGGAATGGAATGAGCAATGCCAAGAAACTTTCGACAAGATCAAGGAATACTTGGTGAAACCTCCTATCTTGAGGCCTCCAAGACCAGATAAACCCTTAGTACTGTATTTGGCTATAGAACCCGAAGCGCTGGGGGCGATGATGGTACAAACAGATGAGATGGGGGTAGAACATGCAGTCTACTACCTTAGTAAGAAGATGCTTCTGTACGAAGCCTGCTATCAAGAAGTAGAGAAGATAGTTTGGCAGTAGTGTGGGCGTCCAGAAAATTACGTCATTACTTCTAATCGTATGAGATCCAAGTGGTAGCAAAGGAGAATCTATTAAAATATCTGCATTAGTGTCTGCGCTAATAGGGAAGTTTGGCAGATGGTTGGTGTGCTGACAGAGTTTGATATTAATTATCTCACTTCTAAGGTAATCAAAGGTCGAGCCGTAGGGAAGTTCTTAGCATTACAACCCATAGAAGGAGACCAATACAAGTTAGAATTCCCAGACGAGGAGATCCAAGTAATAACTGTCCAAGGGTGGAAGATGTATTTCGACGAAGCGGTAAACTACAAGGAGCCAGAATAGAGATTGTGATAGTAACCCCCAAAGGAGAAACACTGCCTATGGCCAAGAGGTTGACGTTCGAAGTAACCAACAACATGGTTGAGTATGAAGCGTGCGCCTTCGGACTGATGACATTGATAACCTTGAAGGCTAAGAACATGGAGGTCTATGGAGACTCGATGTTGGTAGTCTGACATATGCAATGAGAATGGAAATTGAAGGAAGAACGATTGAAGCCCTAATTATTCAACCTCAGGAGTCTGGCATAGGCCTCCCAAATTGTTAAATTCCAGCACTTACCGCGAGAAGAGAACCAAATGGAAGCCGCGTTGGCTACCCTAGCCGCAACTTGGGAAACCCAGAGAAGTTGGTGATGAGACCTCTAGTGTTGACAACAGTAAGCATACCTATTTACGAGATAGAAAGGATCTTGGAAGTAGAGGTCGACGATGGGAAACCCTGGTACTATGATATTCAGCGATACTTAAAATGTGGAGAACTTCCAGAAGAAGTAAATAGAAATGACATGATAGCCATCCAGAAGTTAGCTTCTCAATATGTGAGTTTGAAATGAGAACCATACAAAAGACAAGCGAATGGAATCCAGCTGAAGTGTTTAAGAAAGGAAGAGGCTCAGAAGGCAATGGAAGAAGTACATGCCGGAGTATGTGGACTGCACATGAACGAATTGAATTTGTCTTGCAAGATAGTAAGACAAGGCTTCTTCTAGTCGATCATGGAAGCTGACTGCGCGAAGCTAGTAAAACATTGTCACGATTGTTAATTCCACGGTAACTTGAACCATTTACCTCACACAGAATTACACGGGCTGTCAGAGCCGTGACCTTTCTCAGCATGGGGAATTGACATGATCGGAGAAATTCGACCGCACGCATCGAATGGACATCACTTCATAGTAGTGGCAGTAGACTACTTTTCAAAATAGGTTGAAGCCGAGTCATTTCGTAACGTTACAACAAAGCAGATAGTGAAGTTCATAGCCCGAAACCTCATATGCCGCATCACGTAGTAACAGACAACAGAGTCTAGTTTCAAGGAGAAACGAAGGCAATGCTACAGAAGTACGGGATAGGACATCACAAGTCGTCACCTTAAAATGGGGCAGTCGAGGCAGCCAATAAGATAATAAAGAAGATATTAGCCAAAAAAATAGAGAACTACAAAGATTGGGCTGACAAACTACCGTACGCCCTATGGGGGTACAAACTTTTGTGAGAATGGTAATGAGAGCCATACCGTACTCTTTGATCTATGGAATGGAAGCGGTACTGCAGGTGGAAATTAAGATACAGTCCATGCGGGTATTAGCAAAAGCAGAGTTACTTGAACAAGAATATGCCTCGTAGAGATTTGAACAGTTAGCATTGCTCGATGAGAAGAGAATGAAGTCTTTACATCATATGCAGTTATACTAGAAGAGGTTGGCCCGAGCATTCAACAAGAATGTGCGTCCTACTAAGATCATAAATGGTGATCTGGTACTTAAGCGGTCAAAGCCATCGACGACAGACCCGAGAGGAAAGTTCAGACCCAACTGGAAAAGACCCTATAAAGTCAAGAAAGTGACGGGAAATGGGGCAGTGAGATTGTCAGATTTAGAAGGGAACGAGTTCACCGAGCCAATCAACGTGGACAGATTGAAGTAGATTTTGCCTGAGGAAGAGAAGATCCAGCGATCACAAGGAGAACTAGCGGAAGACCTAACCCAATGGAATAGGAAAATCATCCATGCATGCATGCATACACATAAAGTACTTACATTATTTTTGTGTTTCGTTTTGTTTTGTATTCACAAGTTTCAAAAGAAGAGAAAGCGGCAAAGGTAAGCAACCAGAATCAGCAATATAGTATCAGTATTAGTTTTGGGGATGAACCCAAGATTGAGGCCCACGTCAGTATCAATTTCGGGAAAGAATCCCAGAGTTGAGGCCCACATCAGTATCAGTTTTGGGAATGAATCCCAGGGTTGAGGCCCACATCCCCAGCAATTTTGGGGAATGAATCCCAAGGGGCGAAGCCCGTACTATTAGCAGTTGAAAGGAAGAATCCCAGTGTAGTGAAAAAAAAAGGGAGAGAGAAGTCTTTGATGGTTAGGCATATGTCCGGTGATGACATTGTTTGCTTGTAGGGTGAAACCTTAGAAACGATAAGTGTGAGATGTGCTCTCATCTGGTGTTGTAAGTGGTTGATCTCGACTAGACTCGCAGGCACTTAATTATAGGATCTTAGCAGTAGAAGCCTGAGTAGTCATCGAGATGACTAGATGAATAGATGGCGGGTCGGTGAATGACCGTTTACCTAGATGTCCATCCTGATTTACTTGTGTTACGATATGTGATATGGTTGGAAACGAAGAAAAAGTCTCTGAAGAGAGGAAAAATAAACTACCTATAACCGATAAGCGTGAAAACTATAAATGGGTGAGTTTAGGACCACATGAGGAGAAATGCTACCTTAAAGGATAGGTGTGTTGAAAAAAAAAGACGAAAGAAAAGAAGAAGAAATCCATATCATTTTGAGTACGAAGAAATAATTACAGAGTATGATCAAGATATCTAGGTTGGTTTGACCCACTGGTCCCATTCTTCGAGATAAAATCATCGAGTTCGCTTACTTAGGGAACAATCTTTGAAAGAACCTTGGCACAAACACACTTGGAGTCTAATTCAGATCATTTATTCAGACGGTCGGATTTGAGTTGTATCAAGTACTTTGAAGGTTCTCTGGTTTCGACACTGATCATCCTTTGAGGACGAAAATATGTGTAGCTATCGGGATTATCTCGTAAAAGGGCAGTATAGTATGAGTGGTATGTAACGTCACATCAGGTGACTTATCATGACCCAATGAAAGTAGCAAAGAACAAAAAGACAAACCGAGTCTGGGGGCGACCAGACTACCCTTTCTCATACAGCATAGTTCAGGAATGAACAATCTGTAGGAACTGTATTTTTACATATAAGTCCTGATGATGAGCCTCACACGGAGGCACTACCCTTTAAGTTGCGGAAGTCGCGGGAAACGGACGTTGGAAGGGAAAATTCAGAAATCAACACCTTGTTTGACTTAATTCGTTTGTTTAGCTTCAGGTTTGCTCGTTGGACCTCTGTTTTGAAATTTATCTCGGGCCAAAACCCCGCGATCCTTAGTAAGCCACACAATGAGCCCACACACCACCAAGCCAAACACCAAGCCCACTAAAAAGAACCAACCACACGCCCACAAGCCCTCTAATTCACGCACAAGCCACTAAATCCCTCCAAAATAATAACTAACACATTAAACACATGTTGAAATCAAATCACTTTCCCAAATTAAAGAAATCAAATCAAATCCCATAAATCCATTTCCTAAACTAAAATAAATCACCTCAATAAATTGGAGAGCTTTCCTTTGTAGCACACTAATTAAAAGATATCCTCCATAATTGCATGATTCATTCCCTTCCCGTACAAGGAAATCCCTAAACCTTTCTTATAAAAAGGAGCACAAACCAACCATTCACCCCCTAGCACATTCACGCCCAACACAAAGAACATCCCTTCCATTACCGAGAATCAAAGCCCCTATACAGCAGCCCATACAGCATCCATCATCACCCATACAGCAGCCCACACAGCCTTCAAAAATATCAAAACAACAAGCCTGAAAAAATAGCCTCCTTTCACCGTAAACTTCAAATAAACAAAAATGCTTCTTTCACCACAAACTGCACTCAAGAAACTGCCCTGTACCATGAAATTGCACCCCAAACTGCACCTTACATCACCGAAACTACACCCCAGAAAACTGCCCTAAACCACAAAAATCCTACCTAGAAAACTGCCCTAAACCACCGAAAATCCTGCCCAGAAAACTGCTCCAAGGCCACCAAAAATACTGCCGCCCAAATAATCGTAAAAATACACCCAAATAACCGTAAAAACAGTAAGCTAAAAAGTCCCAAATTACCGCAAAACAGTGGTAAAAAATAGCAACAAAAATAGAGAAAACAGCAGCCAAAATAGCGAAGCGAAGAAGAAGAAAGACATTGAACCAATGAACCGGAGGAGTTGCGGAGCATAAACTTTCAAACAACCGCGTAACATACTTCCAAGAGGTGACTTAAAAGGTAAGACCTGAGGGCATCATTTTATTTATTCCCGCTTATTTTTTTTAATTATTTATTAGTATTGGTTCGCATGCGTATTATTGATTTATGTATGTTGTGGCCGTTGGATGAATGATTTTATGTTATCTCTCGCGGTGTATCGGATGGAAACCCAAACGTAAATTCCGTAGCCGAATCCGAATGGACGGTAGTGAGGTCTATACTTGGGATACAATTCCACGTACCGCTTGAGAAACAAACATATTTCGTTTCATCCAATCTTGTGTTTATCCATTTTTCATTAGAAATAGTATGTTGTTTTCGTGCATAATTTAGTTATTTCTTTCATGTTAGGAATTTAATTATCTCTCTTTAATTTTTTATGATTGGACAATTGTTATTTATTTATGTTTCCGCATGTATCAATTTAATATGTTCATGAAATTGTGTGTTTGTCGTTATTCCGACTTACTTTTATGCATGCAAACTCATATATAGGTTATATGTAAACTTAGATGTAGGTTATTCTTGCGTAGACTTGGTTATATTATCTCATAAATCCGTTCATTACAAGTGGCATAAGTTAGGGACCATTCCGAACCCAATGGTTTGAGGTCTTCCTTTGCGAGGGGTGAGTGCGGCCTTAAATTATTTCCCAGTTCACGCTGGATGGTGACTCCATTATTCTCCGATTTAGTCCCCTGTGGGCTACTCCGTACTCCCGACTGTGCCGCGAACCTGGAATAGCATCACCGATTTCTGTGTCTACACCATCACATCAGTAATACCTCGGGAATAAGATTTAGAATGCCGGGTATGGCACTTCGGGAATGGAGCACGGTTCGGGAATGGACCATCACATCAGTAATACCTCGGGAATGAGGTTTAGTATGCAGGGAATGGTGTTCCAGGAATCGAGTATGGGTCGAAGCCCATATCACAACCGCGACGCCTCAGGAATGAGGTCTAGTATGCTGGGAATGGTTCTCTAGGAATGGAGCAAGGTTCGGAAGGGGACCGGTGAAGCCTTGGGAATGAGGTCTAGCATGTCGGGAATGGCTCTTCGGAAATGGAGCAAGGTTCGGAAGGACCATCCGTGACGCCTCGGAATGAGGTTTAACATACCAGAAATGGCGCTCCGGGAATGGGCATGGCTCGGAAGGGGACCACAACTTATCAGTTCAGTTCGGTAGTGATTCATAGAGATCGCAACATCTTGCAGGGATGAACCTCATGGTCGCAGCACCTTACCACCTGATCAACTCAGTTCAAAGCAACAGACAAGTCAGGTAGCAGCTGGCGAGCCAGGTAAGTAAAAATGCATTGCATAACTTTGATAGGATTGTCACTCTCACATACTGTACAAGTCCCATCAAAATGGGGGTGACTGTAGGCACTGCATTTTTACATATAAGTCCCAATCATGAGCCTCATATGGAGGCACTACCCGATAAGTTGCAGAATTCACGGGAAACGGATGTTGGAAGGGAAATTCAGAAATCAATAACTTGGTGGACTTAATTTATTTGCTTAGCCTGGGTTCGCTCTTTGGACCACTGTTTTAAAATTTATCCTTGGCTCAAAATCCCGCAAGCCACATACCCAAGCCCACACACCACCAACCCACACGCCCAAGCCCACCAAAAAGGCCAAGCCACACGCCCAAGCCCACCAAAAAGGCCAAGCCACACGCCCAAATCCCCTCCAAAAGATAATTAACACATTAAACAAATGTAAAATCCAAACAAATCACCTTCTTGATTTAAATAAATCAAATCAAATCATATTCCCAAATTAAAGAAATCAAATCAAATCACATAAATCCATTTCCTAAACTGAAACAAATCACCTCCCTAAATTGAAGAGATAATTTCCTTGTAGCACACTAATTAAAATATATCTTCCATAATTGCATGATTTAGTCACTTTCTGTACAAGGAAAACCATAAACCTTTCTTATAAGATGGAGCACAAACCAAACCATTCTGCCTCTAGACATTCACACCCAAGACAAGAAGAATAACCTTCCTCCATTGCCGTGAAATAGCCCAAAAAATCCTCCTCCATTCCTATGAACTAGCAACCCTAATTCACGCCAAAACAGCCACCAAAACAGCCCCTAACTACAGCCCCTTCATCAATGAAACATCCCCTAACTGTAGCCCCCTTCATCACCAAAACAGTCCCCAAAAATCCTCATTCCATTGCCATAAACTGCACCCCAAAATACACCCTTAATTACCAAAAATCACACCTAAAAAACTACCCAGAAAACTACCTCATTTAACCGCAAAAACTGCCTCAAATTACCGTAAAAACTATCCAGAAAACCGCCCTCTTTTAACCACAAAACTGCTAAGAAAACTGCCCAATAACCGCAAAAACAATAGCCAAAAACACCCCAAAAATCGCCCAAAACCACAAACAACAACGAAAAACAACGACCAGAAAACAACAGCAAAAATAAAGACAAACAGCCAGCTCAAAAAACAACGAGACAGCGAAGGAAAATAGTGAATCAGTAAACCGAAGGAGTTATGGAGCATTAACCTTTCGACGACCACGTAACGCACTTCCAAAAGGCGACTTAAAAGGTAAGACCTGAGGGCACCCTTTTATTTATTTTTGTCCATCTTTTTCAATTATTCATTATTATTTCTTTGCATGTGTATTGTGGATTCATGTGTGTTGTGGCCCTTGGATGAATGATTTTGTGTTATCTCTTGTGGTATATCGGATGGAAATCGAGACGTACATTTCGTAGCCAAATCCAAATGGATGATAGTGCGGTCTATACTTGGGATATAATTCCACGTTCCAATTGAAAAACACACAATATTTTGTTTATCTAATCTTATGTTTATCCATTGTTTATTAGAAATAGCACGTTTATTTCCATGCATGATTTAGTTATTTATTTCACGCTATGAATCTAATTATCTCTCTTTAATTTTTATGTTTAGACAATTGTTATTTATTTATGTTTTCGCATGTATTAATTTAATATGTTCATGAAATTATGTGTTTGTCGTTATTATGACTTACTTTTATGCATGAAAACTTAGATATAGGTCTTATGCAAACTTAGATATAGGTTTGTATGTAAACTTAGATGTAGATTATTCTTGGGTATATATGTTGCGTAGACTTTGTTATATTATCGCATAAATTCGTTCATTACAAGTGGCATAAGTAATGGACCATTCCGAACCCAACGGTTTGAGGTCTTCCCTTGCGAGGGGTGAGTGCGGCCTTAAATCATTTCCCAGTTCACGCTGGGTGGTGACTCCTTTATACTTCGGTTTAGTCCCCCGTGGGCTACTCCGTACTCCCGACTAGGCCGTGAGCCTAGAACAGCGTCGTCGATTCTGTGTCCTACAATAATCTTTGAATATTTGAAGAATTTACAACAATCCCCCATAATTTTTCAAATATTCATGAAGACACTTGAGAGAGTTTCCTTGAACTAAGCTGCATCGAAATAGGTAGCTTTCGACTTGAACCTTTCCTAGTGAATGACAATCGGATTTACATGGCAAACCAGTGACCTATAGTCTTGAACTGTTCTGCCGTTGGTGTAAACCAACAATTTCCAACACACAGCTTTAATTTGACCATTTTGTCGTTCTACACAGTTATGTTCATTTTAGCCCTGAACAATAGTCCTAGATTCATCAAGTACTTTAGGGTAACCCGCCTTTAAAATTTCCCATGGAAGCGGCCTCACTTCTTACTTGAAATCGGTGATCTACTATCTAGAGGTAATCTATCTTTACCCCTATTAGGACTCATCTCCTAATATAGTGATCATTAAAAGCCTTAGCTTATCCTAACCAATGATAGACAGCACTCAGCGTCATTATCGAATGGGTAAGAGTAAAAAACTCTTCAGTGCTTGTTTTGAATTACACAAAGTTTCAGTTGTCCCTTTTGAACCTAGATCTTGGGATCACCAGTCAGATAGGTTTGGTTTCCACAGTGATAATTCTTAATTTATAGGCTTCAAGCCCATTCCCCTCGATGATTTCTCAACTTTCTCTCGAGGTAAACCTTTAGTTAGTGGATCCGCTAGGTTTTCCTTCGACTTAACATAATCGATCGATATTATGCCATTTGAGAGCAGTTGACATATGGTATTATGTCTCCGACGTATGTGTCGAGACTTACCATTATACATTGTATTTTGGGCTCTCCCAATAGCCGATTGGCTATCACAATATATGCTAATCGCTGGCACCGGTTTGGGCCAACTAGGAATATCCTCCAAGAAGTTTCTAAGTCATTCTGCTTCTTCCGTTGTTTTGTCTAACGCTATGAACTCTGATTCCATAGTAGATCGGGCAATACATATTTGCCTCGAGGATTTCCATGACACGACTGCATTAACAAGTGTGAAAACAAATCCACTCGTAGATTTAGAATCCACCGTATCAGATATCAAGTTAGTATCACTGTATCCCTCTAGTACAGCAAGATATCTCTCGTAATGTAGCCCATATTTTGATGTTTCTCTCAGATACCTCAAAACTCTTACTATGGCTTTCTAGTGGTTATGTCGTGGATTGCTCATATATCTGCTAAGCCGGTTCACAACTTGAGCGATATCAGGTCGTGTGCAATTCGTGAGATACATCAGACTTCCAATTATTCTCGAATACTCTAATTATGATACGCTTGAACTAGTATTCTTTAATAGATGAAGAGTTAGGTCTACCGGGGTTCTAGCCATATTTAGATCCCCTTTGATATATTTATCAAGTATCTTCTCAATATAATGAGTCTGAGATAATATATATCCTTCTAATGTCCTAGAAATCTTAATTCCAAGGATCACATCAGCTACTCCCAAAACTTTCATATCAAATCTGTTGGATCATACTTTTTTGGTAGAAGAATAATCATTTCATGATCACTACCAATTATTAGCATATCGTCTACATAGAGACACATAATGGCATATACTTTTTGAGTTGATTTGGTGTACACACACTTATCACACTCATTGGTTTTGAACCCACTTGACAACATCTCTTTGTCAAATTTCTCATGCCATTGTTTAGGTGCTTGTTTTAATTCGTACAAGGATTTTACAAGTTTGCACACCTTCTGTTCTTGTCTAGGAACACTAAACCTTTATGGTTTTTCCGTGTAAATCTCTTCATCCAATTCACCATTTAATAATGTTGTCTTTACATTCATTTGATGTATTTCAAGACCAAATAAAGCTGCTATGGCTATGAGCATCCTTATCGATGTGATACGAGTCACCGGTGAATCGGTGTCAAAGTAATCAAGGCATTCCTTTTGCCTTTTAGGACAAGTCTTGTGATTACGTCCAAATATGACTTACGGTTATCGCAGTATAGCTGGGATGTCGATTCCTCAGAGAGATGGTTACAACATAACTAATTCACTCAAACAAATACGTTAACGGTAACTTAATAAATAAAACGATAAAATTGATAATAAAAATAAAAATAAATAAAATAATGAAAAGGTAATAAACGATAAAGGCAGAGAAAAGCAGCAAAACTTCGGGAATCCCTCTTGCATTAAATTCTTATATTTGGTTATTAATTCCTATTATTATTCAGTTGAGGGTTTCACATCCCAATCCAACAAACGTAATTTATTCAATTCTACACATGTTAAATTATAAGGTAATTAATGATTATTTTCTCTATGTTAACAGCACACAAAAGTCATTGTTACGAGTTATCTAACGTCGACAATATACCCCCAGGCAACACTGCAGCAGAAGACCAACACATAAAATAACTTACCAGCCACAATTGAATTCGTAAACCACACATAGAAGAAGCATGATTGGATCTATATGGGATTTGACAAAATATAATTTCTAGATTAATAAATCGAAAAATAATAGAAAATAATAAACATTAATTTTTGTTGACGGTGGATTTTGGTCTCAGGGTAATACGGGAATATCACCTCCGAGGGAACCCCCCTTTCAACTGTGAATTTGTTTGGTTACGCGGGAAACCAAAAGCAAACTTAGCGAAGAACAAAGAAATACGCCAATCAGACAAGGTGTTTTAACGTGGTTCGGTGGACTTTGAGATCCGACCTACGTCCACGGGCAAGAATAGGGTGGTCCTCTTTTTATTACTCAAATACGCCTCTCAGGCCTATCTTTTGCTCTTACAAATCGGAACTTTTATGACTCTAATTTCTCACTTTTGTGATGATTTCCTGATCTCGATCTTGATGCCCCTTTTACACATGCTCCCCCCCTCTATTTATAACAACAGAATTTAGACTCCTTCTCCTACAAGGCTTCCTAGTTGAGCCAATCTCCTTTTCTTACAAGGTTTCCTCATTTCAAACTACCTTTACTTCTTTTGTCCTATCAAGACACTGATTTCATTAATTCTCTCGTGATAGTAGGATAATTTTGTCTTATTATCCGAAGAAATAGGGTGCTCTTCCTTCCTGAACGCGCCTTGCTATCTGGTCGGTATGAATGAGGTCGGCCATGGCGATCCTTTTATGCTGAGAATGTTACTGCCGACCTCTATAGTACTCGGTCAACTGAAAAAATGGTCGGTCCTTTCATAACGAGGTCGGTATTCTTCATGATGTCAACCAGGGAAAGAAATTTACCCTTTCGTCCTTGTTGTGCTGTCTTAAATGCCGTAGTGCCTGAAAACACCATCAACATTTGTCCCCTAGTTTTCGGTTCCAACGAGTATGCGAGTTGGTGCCGGGAACTATATGAAGAGAGTGTGCTGATTGTTCTTACTGGTAGTCGTCCCAGAATGCAAAAAAGAATCTTCTTGCCGTTTCGTTTCATCTTTCCTCGAGACGCACAACTATCATGTCTTCTTAAATGCCCATCAAATCAACCTTTAGGGTTTCTTCTAACTTTCGACATTTGTCAAACATCCGCTGGGTTCCCGCTCAAACCGACGGTGATGTGCCTCCCAGTCATGACTATATAAAAAAAACTTTCACTGTTCCCATTTTTTTTTTTTTTTTTGGCGATTGTCTGCTTCTTTTCTTTGTGATCCACTTAACTCCGTGTTCTCGAAGCTCAAGCCGCGGTCTTCATCCTTCTTCGTTGCCGAGCACCTAAGGAACGAACACCACCTCACCTTATAACCTTCTGCTTTTGAGAAGAACAAGTAAGTCTTCTGGGTGATCTTTTTTTTTTTTTTTTTTTTTTTTTTTTTTGATGTGTCGTGGTTCTATTTGTTTATTTTGTTTAGGGAGAGACTTGTGGTTTTATTGGGTTTTGCTTTAGGGCACTTCTTTAGAGACTCCAAATCTAGTTTTAGCACGGGCACCGTGGGTAGCTTCTCGTAGACTGATTCCCCCCCTTTCTCTGTTTTTCTGGGTGTCAGGGATGTTTGACAGTAATTCTTCCTCCGAAAAGCCTGTCAAAATCTCAACTTTCCCTGCTGAAGAGCTCTCCTCGGGCTCAGGGGCGCCCAGTGTAGAAGATCTCGATACTACCCTCACCCCTTCTGAGGTCGAAAATGACTCCTATCATCAGAGGGTTCCTCGGAGGGACCCAGAGCCTGGAGAACTTGGGCCATCGGCTCTGGATATGAACCGTCCTTCTAAGATAACCGAAGATGATCTGGCGTTATTGCGGCAACGATACAGCATTCCAATAGATATTGCTCTAGAAGTTCCCGGTCCAATGGATCGTGCTAGTCAGCCTGACGAGGGCTCAGTGGCGCTTCTTCCTATCTTTTTTGAATGTGGGCTGCGGCTGCCGATGCAACGCTATTTCGCTTGGATGCTGGCTGGGATGGAGCTTGCCCCTTGCCAATTGAGCTTGAATAGCTGGAGGATTCTAGCCGGTATATATGTGGTCTGGCACCGGGCAGGTTTAGGTGTACCTTGCTTGGAAGAGGTGAAAAGGTTATATCGTTTGAAGTCTAACCCAAAGACTCACTACGGTTGGTATTACCTCTCTGCTTATGACGGCTCGTCCAACCTTGTCCAGAAACTCCCTGACTCCAACAAGAACTTCAAAGACCTTTGGTTCTGGGCTACTGGGGACTGGGGTCGGGTCCTGAGATCGTTCGAGGAGGACGTCTCGGTTCCGGATATTTTCAGAGCGGAGGTTAGGGGTTTAATACCCTTCCTGTCTTCTTTATTCCCATTCTTAGTTTCTTAGATTTTTGACTTCTCTGGTTTCCCCCAGCTTGTTGGCGAGATGCTCCAAAGGTTTCTCGCCAGATTCGGAGGCGGGTACATTGGGCTCGGGGATATGCTGCCCCTGGAGGAATTTGGTTAATGATGCGGCCTTTGTTGAGTGGGGCCTCATTCAGGCCGTCCATCCGGAAGTATCTGGCCGGTTAGGTAGGTGTCTGATGGCTGTTTTAATGATCTTTCCTGTTTGTTTCATCATGTTTGATATTTTTGCAATATGCTCGGTCCTTGATTCTTCCCTTCTTTTTTTTTTTTTTTTTTAGGCATGTCGCTTCCTTGGCAAAGTCCTTGAAAGTTGGCGGGGTACCATGAAGAAGGCCGGCCATGCTGAAACTTCCCAGGCACGGGCCGATCTCGTTGAGAATATATCTCCTGGACAAGTCCAAACAAGTGTTCGGGGGCTGTCATCACCTTCTGGCGTGCAATCATCAGGATCTGCTCACCTTGCCAGTTCGCCGAAATCTCTTAGGAAGAGGAGGCGTCAGTTCGGGACCGAGGAGACCGAGTTGGCCCAGGAGGGAGAAGACGAGGGAGCTGTTCCAGTCAAGAGGAAGGACATTCGTAGGGGGAAGAAGTCCTCTGAATGTTCCTCCAGGAAACGGAAAGGCCCTGTGGTCCTCGGGGTGGATGACTTGGGAGAAAGCATCCGGGAGGCTACCTCTCACTTAGTGCCGGCTTTTAATGAATTGGCCGAGGCGATTCCCCCGGGGGAGGTCTCGAGGTACGAGGACGTATCTCCCGAAGGTGTTGTGGCTGAGATGAGTTCTCAGATGGCGAGGGTATTTTTATTCCCCTTCTCGGTCTTTTTGGATCTTGGTTCTCTCTTTTCTTGTATTTGACTCCTTCCTCCCTTTTTGTGTGCAGGCCAACTACCTTATGGCCAAGAACAAGGGTCTTCTTCTGACTTTACTGTCCGAGGGCGGTCAGGCCCAGAGGCTTTAAAGTCGCTTTTCCGAAGTGGAGGTAAAGCTGGCTGACCGGGAGGAGGCGATCAGGAATCTCGAGGCGGCCGCTGTTGAGAATTTCAAAATGAACAAGGCTCTCAAAGCAGCTGCTGTGCTGGAAAGGAAACTTGCTGATAATGCCAGGGAGGACCTGAAGGTTGCCCAATCTGAGGTTGGCGTTCTGAAGGGGAAGTTAGCAAGTGCTGAGGCCAAGTTGAAGAACAAAGACGAGGAGGTTGCACGGGCCCGAGATAGTCTTGAAAAGAAGAAAACCGAGCTTGAGGAGAGGGAGATTGATCTTGAGGAGAGAGAGAGTGAGCTGGAAAAGAGAGAAACTGATCTCGAGGTCGAGAAGGAGGCCATCCGTCTTGAGGGAGTTGGTGACTGTGCCGAGATGATACCGATGGTGCTGCCGAGCCTGAATATGGACCCTATCTATGCGGCCATCAGTTACTGTAAGGGGGAAATCTCCGAGGAAGAGTTTCAAAAGTGGATCCCTCCCCCGCCTGAGAAGGTGATGGATCCCGCTCCCATCTCGGTCATTCTGGCTCCTGAGGTTCCTCCTGAAGAAGGATCGGGGGTTCCTGCCATGGTCGAGGACTTTCTTGAGATCCCTCCTCCTGATGTCGAAGTCGCAGCTCCTCCTCCTGATGCCGAGGTCGCAGCTCCTTCTCCTGCTGCCGAGGTCGCAGCTCCTCCTCCTGCTGCGAGCCAACTGAGGAAGAAGCTCCTGCCCCTGCGCGGGATGAATGAGAAAGGGACCCTACTGGGGCCCTATGTACACTTTTCTTTTTCTTGTAATAAATTACAACTTGAATTATTACATAGGAATTTATGAGCATTCATGTTCATAGCTCAGCAGTGAGAGAGCAGGCACATGGAGACAGAGGATGTGTTATGCCTGGCCCCGCGTCCGGAGAGCTGACTTGGTGGGGCGTATCTCGACCCCGAGCTGGGCGAGATACTTGGGTTCTAGGGGAACATTACCTCCCCAGACCGAAGCGGCTGACTCAGTGGGACGTAACCCGACCCCGAGCTGTGCGAGATACTTAGGTTCTGGGGGAATGTGCCTCCCAGACCGAAGCGGCTGACTCTGTGGATGTCACCCGACCCCGAGCTGAGCGAGACACTTAGGTTCTGGGGGAATGTTACCTCCCCAGACCGAAGCGGCTGACTCGGTGGGACGTAACCCGACCCCGAGCTGAGCGAGACACTTGGGTTCTGGGGGAATGTTACCTCCCCAGACCGAAGCGGCTGACTCGGTGGGATGTAACCCGACCCCGAGCTGAGCGAGACACTTGTGGTGTCTGGGGGAATGTTACCTCCCCAGACAGAAACGGCTGACTCGGTGGGACTCGCTCGCCGACCCGAGTTGTTTGAATCACTTGGCCCTGGGGGAATGTTACGTCCCCAGTCCAAAGACAGACTCGGTGGGACATCGCCCGACCCCGAGCTGTTTGAATCACTTGGCCCTGGGGGAATGTTACATCCCCAGTCCAAAGACAGACTCGGTGGGACATCGCCCGACCCCGAGCTGTTTGAATCACTTGGCCCTGGGGGAATGTTACGTCCCCAGTCCAAGACAGACTCGGTGGGGGACATCGCCCGACCCCGAGCTGTTTGAATCACTTGGCCCTGGGGGAATGTTACGTCCCCAGTCCAAAGACAGACTCGGTGGGACATCGCCCGACCCCGAGCTGTTTGAATCACTTGGCCCTGGGGGAATGTTACGTCCCCAGTCCAAAGACAGACTCGATGGGACATCGCCCGACCCCGAGCTGTTTGAATCACT
The DNA here is from genome assembly GCA_019454045.1 of Zanthoxylum bungeanum. Classification (NCBI taxonomy): domain Eukaryota; kingdom Viridiplantae; phylum Streptophyta; class Magnoliopsida; order Sapindales; family Rutaceae; genus Zanthoxylum; species Zanthoxylum bungeanum. The sequence goes on along the minus strand of SKCR01028804.1, from coordinate 4,608 downwards.
TGGCCCTGGGGGATGTTACATCCCCAGTCCAAAGACAGACTCGGTGGGACATCGCCCGACCCCGAGCTGTTTGAATCACTTGGCCCTGGGGGAATGTTACATCCCCAGTCCAAAGACAGACTCGGTGGGACATCGCCCGACCCCGAGCTGTTTGAATCACTTGGCCCTGGGGGAATGTTACGTCCCCAGTCCAAAGACAGACTCGGTGGGACATCGCCCGACCCCGAGCTGTTTGAATCACTTGGCCCTGGGGGAATGTTACGTCCCCAGTCCAAAGACAGACTCGGTGGGACATCGCCCGACCCCGAGCTGTTTGAATCACTTGGCCTGGGGGAATGTTACAGTCCCCAGTCCAAAGACAGACTCGGTGGGACATCGCCCGACCCCGAGCTGTTTGAATCACTTGGCCCTGGGGGAATGTTACGTCCCCAGTCCAAAGACAGACTCGGTGGGACATCACCCGACCCCGAGCTGTTTGAATCACTTGGCCCTGGGGGAATGTTACGTCCCCAGTCCAAAGACAGACTCGGTGGGACATCGCCCGACCCCGAGCTGTTTGAATCACTTGGCCCTGGGGGAATGTTACGTCCCCAGTCCAAAGACAGACTCGGTGGGACATCGCCCGACCCCGAGCTGTTTGAATCACTTGGCCCTGGGGGAATGTTACGTCCCCAGTCCAAAGACAGACTCGGTGGGATATCGCCCGACCCCGAGCTGTTTGAATCACTTGGCCCTGGGGGAATTTACGTCCCCAGTCCAAAGACAGACTCGGTGGGAATCGCCCGACCCCGAGCTGTTTGAATCACTTGGCCCTGGGGGAATGTTACGTCCCCAGTCCAAAGACAGACTCGGTGGGACATCGCCCGACCCCGAGCTGTTTGAATCACTTGGCCCTGGGGGAATGTTACGTCCCCAGTCCATAGACAGACTCGGTGGGACATCGCCCGACCCCGAGCTGTTTGAATCACTTGGCCCTGGGGGAATGTTACGTCCCCAGTCCATAGACAGACTCGGTGGGACATCGCCCGACCCCGAGCTGTTTGAATCACTTGGCCCTGAGGGAATGTTACGTCCCCAGTCCAAAGACAGACTCGGTGGGACATCGCCCGACCCCGAGCTGTTTGAATCACTTGGCCCTGGGGGAATGTTACGTCCCCAGTCCATAGACAGACTCGGTGGGACATCGCCCGACCCCGAGCTGTTTGAATCACTTGGCCCTGGGGGAATGTTACGTCCCCAGTCCAAAGACAGACTCGGTGGGACATCGCCCGACCCCGAGTTAAGTAAACAAATGGCCTCAGCGGAACGAAATCCAGCCCCGATCCGTCGTTTTTTTTTTTTTTTTTTAGGATTTCGTCAAAAAAGGAATTTTTATTCATGTTTGGGGGTGGACCGCCCTTTTTACAACAGTTGTTCTGGTTCGGTGTTTTGTCCGGCTTCTGCAAAAAAGAAAATAGAAGAAAGGAGAGTTGATCTTCATGGGAAGTACTTTCTTAACATCTCGGCGTTCCATGGTTTCTTCATCTCTTGCCGTCCAGACGTCCCAGGATGTAGGCCCCTGGTCTTACTATCTCAATGATCTTGTAAGGTCCTTCCCACTTGGCACCTAACGAACCCTCTTCGGGTCGTCGGGTGTTCAGAGTTACTTTCTTAGCACTAGATCACCTGGTAGGAAGGAGCAGGTCCGAACTCTCTTATTGTAGAATCGGGCCATTCTCTGTTGGTAGATGGCTGCTCTTACTGCTGACTGCTCTCTTCTTTCTTCGATCAGGTCGAGGTGATTTTTGATAAGTTCTTCGTTCCGCTCGTTTTCAAAGTGACGGACCCGATGGGTTGACATTCCGATCTCTGCCGGGATGACGGCCTCACATCCGTATGATAGGGAGAAGGGTGTCTCTCCTGTTGAGTCCTTGAAGGTCGTTCGGTGTGCCCACAGTACCTCTGGTAGCTCCTCGACCCATAGGCTTTTGCTTGATCCGAGCCGAGCTTTCAGGTTTGACTTGATGGTTTTATTAGTGGCTTCAACCTGCCCGTTCGACTTGGGATGGGTCGGCGAGGCGAATTTTAAGGTTATCTGGAGGTCTTCACAAAGTTTCTTGAATCCCTTGCTGTCGAATTGCTTTCCGTTGTCGGTGATGATTGCCTGGGGGATTCCGAACCGGAAAATTATATTTCTCTTTAGGAACTCCGTGGCTTTCTTTTCCGAGATGGTGGACAATGGTTCTGCTTCTACCCATTTGGTAAAGTAGTCTATGGCCACGATTGCATATTTCGCCTGACCTCGTCCTTTCGGCATCGGTCCTATAATGTCTAGCCCCCACTGTGCGAAGGGCCAGGGACTGGATATGGTGGTCAGCTGTTCTGCCGGCTGATGGTGGAAGTTGGCATTCTTTTGGCATCCCTCGCATTCCCGTGCTATCTTCGCGCCATCCTTGTGCATGGTTGGCCAGTAAAATCCTTGCCTCAAGGCTTTGAAGGCTATTGATCTTCCCCCGGCGTGGCTTCCGCAGATGCCTGCGTGAATCTCCCTGAGCACGTAGTCTGCTTCTTCTGGTGCTAAGCATCTTAGGAGGGGTACGGTGTATCCTCTCCGGTAGAGTACTCCCTCAATTAGGGAAAACCTGGTGCTTTTGAACTTCAGCTTCCTGGCCACCTTTTTATCTTTTGGGGTTTCTCCTGTTTCCAGGTACCTTCTGATCGGTTGTATCCATGAATCTTTGTCTTCTTCTTCTAGTACATCCACCTCTATCTCCCCTATGCTTCTTTCTGGGAGGTATATAAGAGGGATACTTGGGTTTTTCTCTTCTTCATTCAAGCCTGCCATTTCCTTCGCCTTGTCTTGTCTTCTTCCCTGTTGTCTTCTTCCCCGCTTTCTCGACCAGAGTATCTTTCTTCTCTCTAACCTACCCGTCGTTCTCTCGGCCTAAGCTTCTCTTCCTGCTCTCTTTTACTCTCGGCCTAAGTACTACTCCCTTCTATGGCCTTCTTGGAGCTATCTATCTCCTTTCAGCTTCTGTACTTACTCAGACTACCAGTTTCTAACTTGTGGACTCCTACTACCGTACACAGCCTAGTGATCCGGCCAGTATCGCCTCGTACTTTCTTCATTGTTTGTAGTTTTGAAGGCGAATTTGAGGGCGAGCAGTATTCTTCTCCCTTCTCACTTTTTAGTGCTACCCCTGCTCCGTAGCCGTGCGAGCTTGCGGACCCGTCTACAGACATTTCCCACCTGTCTTCTTCTACGGCTAAGACCTGCGGTTCTGTGAGCTCTGCTATGAAGTCTGCTAGGGCCTGCCCTTTTATTGCTGTTCTTGGGAGGTAAGAGATGTCGTGCTCGCTTATTTCCACTGACCACTTCATCAGCCTCCCTGAGGCCTCTGGTTTCTGCAAGATTTGTCTCAGGGGAAAATCCGTGTATACTTTGATCGGATGGGCTTGAAAGTAGGGTCGTAACTTCCGAGCTGTGGTGACCAGGGATAGGGCGATGAGTTCGTGTGTGGGGTATCGAGTTTCTGCGTCCAGCAGGGCTTTACTGACGTAGTAAACTGGTTTCTGGATGTGGTCGGTCTCTTGTACCAGTGCCGAGCTTACTGCGTGCTTCGAGACGGCCAGGTATAGATACAGTTCTCCCCTGGGAGGGGTTTGGCTAGGAGAGGGGGCTGTGCCAGGTATTGTTTTAGGTGCTGGAAGGCTTCTTCGCACTCGGGTGTCCAGTCGACCCCTTTTTGAGCTTTCTTGACGACTTTGAAGAAATGATGGCACTTGTCGGTTGCTCGTGAGATGAACCGGTTGAGTGCGGCGATTCTTCCTGTAAGGCTTTGCACTTCCTTAACTGTCCGGGGAGACTTCAGGTCTAGCACGGCCTGTATCTTTTGCGGGTTTGCTTCAATGCCTCGTGAACTTACCAGTAGCCCAGGAATTTCCGAGGCTACCCCGAACGCACACTTCTCTGGATTGAGCTTTAAACTGTGTTTCCTCAGGAGTTCGAAAGTTTTCTTCAGGTCGGCTACATGGTCTCTGGTTCCTCGGACATTGTTATCATGTCGTCGACATATACCAGCATGGTCGTGCCGATGAGCGGTTTGAAGACTTTGTTCACCAGTCTCTGGAAAGTCGCCCCTGCATTTTTTCAATCCGAAAGGCATTACTTTATAGTAGTATAGCCCTTGGTCAGTAATAAAGGTGGTCTTCTCCTCATCCGCAGGTGCATCCTGACTTGATTGTATCCTGAGAAGGCGTCCATGAAGCTTAAGCAAGCCCTTGGCAGGCTGTTGTATCTACCAGTTGGTCTATATTTGGGAGGGGAAAGCTGTCTTTTGGACATGCTTTGTTGAGGTCGGTGAAATCTACGCACATTCTCCACTTTCCGTTAGACTTTTTCACCAGTACTACGTTGGACACCATTCTGGGTATTTTACTTCTCGATGAAACCGGCTTTCAGCAATTTTTCCACCTCGTTGCTATTGCTCCCCACCGCACCTCCGGTTGAATATCTCTCCTCTTCTGTTTTACTGGCTTTATGTAATGGGTTACTGCCAAGCGATGGCTTATGAATTTAGGGTCGATCCCGGGCATGTCATTGTGTCCCCATGCAAAAAACGTCGGGAT
>SKCR01028803.1:0-76005 GCA_019454045.1 Zanthoxylum bungeanum | reverse complement strand
ATGGTCATGTCACATCGGCTGATCCAAGATAATCTCTGACACAATAAAAGTTATTAAAGAATATTCCATCGACTTGACCAGATGAAAGTCCAGGATAATCTCCAATCGACTGGACCTGAAGAAGGTCTAGGGCAGTCTTCTATATCGTCTGGACCAAATAAAGGTCCAGGTTTTCAATCTAACTCGACAAGAGTCTTGAGGAATGTTCTCGTCGGCTGGATCAGATGAAGGTCCAGGATAACCTCCAGTCAACTGGACCTAAGAAAGGTCTAGGGGAGTCTTCTATGTCGTCTGGACCAAATGAAGGTCCAAGTCTTCAACTTGACCCAACGAGGGTCTTATGGAATGTTCATGTCAACTGGACCAGATGAAAGTCTAGGATTATCTCCTGTCGACTAGACTTGAAGAAGGTTCAGATGAGTCTTCTATGTCGTTTAGACCAAACGAAGGTCCAAGTCTTCAATCTGACCCGACACAGGTCGTGGGAAATATTCTCGTCCACTGGACCAGATGAAGGTCCATGATAACCTCTAGTCGATTGGACCTGAAGAAGGTCTCTGAGAGTCATCTATTCGTTTGGACCAGTGTAGACACTGTATTTTTTCATATAAGTCCCGATGATGAGTCTCGTATGGAGACACTACCTCTTTTTGTTGTGGAAGTCGCGGGAAACGGACGTTGGAAGGGAAGAGTCAAGAATTGACATATTGTTAGATTTAATTCGCTGGAGTAGCTGCGGGTTCGCTTGTTGGACCTCCGTTTTAAAACACATCCTTAGCCCAAAACACCCAAGCCCACACATCACTAAACCAAACACCCAAGCCCACCAAATGGAACAAGCCCACACGCCCAAATCACCCTAAGCTACACGCCCATAGCCACCTTAAATAAAAAAAATCACATTTAACACATGCATAAATCAAGCCAAATCCCCTTCCTAAATTAAAGAAATCCCATGGATCCCTTGCCTAATTAAAACAAATCATATCCCTCACTAAAAAAGAATAATTCAAATTAAATCAAATCACTTCCCTAATTAAAAAATTTTCCTTATCACATACTAATTTAAAAGATATTCCCTTTAATGCACAAATCTTTCTCCTTCTCAAACAAGGAAAGCCCCCATCCATTTGCCTATAAAAGAACCCTTAACCAAACCTTAGAGACTCTAGCTCCTTCACACAAAAACACCAAGAAGCCTTCACACAATTATCCCCATTCACGCCTAGCCCCCACGCAACAACAAGCCCCCTGCCTCACGCATAAGCCACATAGCACCCTCATCACGCAAGTGAACCTCACAAATCAGCCTTTCATCACGCCATCTGCCTTCAAATTACCCCCCTTTGCCTCACGTACCCCTTACCCCACTCAACACATTCGAACCCATACCCCCAAAAACCGCCAAAACAGTCCCCTAATTACCAAAAAATAGTGACCAGAAAATACAACACAAACAGCAGCGAAATGGAGTGAAAACAGCAGCACAAACAGTGAAACAGCGAGGAAAAATGTTGGATTAGTGAACCAGGAAAGTTACGGAATATCAACCCTTCTGACGGCCGTGTAACTCGCTTTCGAGAGACGACAAAAGAGGTTAGACCTGAGGGCACCTTCTTTATTTATTATTCTTCATTTTTTTTATTTATTTTAATATATTATCGCATGAGAGTCGTTTGTTGATGCATGATGTGAATTTCGGGTGAACAGAATGCATGTTCTCTTTTGTGGTATATCGGATGGAAACCCGGACGTAAATTCCGTAGCCGAATCCGAATGGGCGGTAGTACAGTTTGCACTCGGGATACAATGCCACGTACTATTTAAGAGACACACGTATTTCGTTTCATCCAAACATGTATGCGAGCATGATTTAGTCTAGTATGTTATTTATTTTCTTTAAGCATGATTTAGTCTAGTATGTTATTTATTTTTTAAGCATGATTTAGTTGTTTATTTTTAAGCATGAGTAGTTATTTATTTTGCGTTTGGAATATGCATTAGGTTTATGTTGTTGTTTGCTTTTCGCATTATATAATTGAAATATGTTCATGAGATTGCCGTGTGTTGTCGTGTGTCATGAGGACTTACTTTCCAAACATGCAAACTTAGACATAAGATTTATCTTTGTTGGGAAAATCTACGGTCCCGAGGATCGATTATCAAGCATAAAACAACATGCGAATACATTCAAGGAAGTCACGGAATACTCACAATGATCGGTTGAGCGATGCGACGAAGAACAAAACTTTTCTTGGCCCTCCTTGAGTGCTCGGCAGTGGCAGTTTTGGTGTCCTCCAAGGCTCTCGGTAGTCCACTATTTTGCCTCTCCAAAAATCGGTCCAAGCTCCAAGCTTTTGGGTGGTGATTCCAAGCTCACGTGTGCGGTTCCCTATCACCTTCGCAAGACTCAAATGGTGTGCTAGCACTTAGGAATTTTGCTACAAAAATCCTTATCTTCTAAATGGTTCTCGGTGAAACCAGAAAACAGAAGAAGATGCAGCCCCTTTGGGTGAGAGAGAGGGAGAAAGAAGCAAGAGAGAGAGTGTTATGTGTTGTGTAATTGGTAATTGAATTTCCAAAAATCATATACACAATTTTTGGTTTCAAAAGTCAAACCAATTAAAGCCTACAACCATTACATCAACTATTCACATCACTCAATCAATCAAGTGACAAGTTGTCACATCACTCAAAGTGACTAATGATTTGACGCTTGATGCGACTAGCGATTTGATGCTTGATGCGACTTACGTGCCGCACTCGAATTCGAGATGCGAATGCGTTCACAAACACTCCCGGGCTCGGGTTCTCTAATTCCAAATTAACGAATTTTCCGTTGCGACGCAATTAAATAATTATGCATAGTAAAATCACTATTCACGTTGTAAACGAATTAATTCTAAATTAACTCGTTCGCCCGAATTAAAATCTAATTTCAATTCCGCGTCGAAATCCAATTTCGTATAATATATCAAATATATTATTTTATCGATTAATTCCAAATTAATCGTTTTCTCTCTTTAATTAATATTTTATCCCAGATAAAATATCTCTACAATTAATCCCAGATTAATTCTCTCTCTTATCTAATTAATCCCAGATTAATAAAGTGCGAGTCATACGTCATCGACGAATCTTCGGGAAGCGACCAAAGAGATCCCCGGATATGTTGGCAGTAAATACGGTCGTCGGACTATCCGAACACGTAAGTACCTAGTACTACGTTTGTACCGATTTACAAGACAATGTTGGCTTCTAGCAAAGCGCCATGCCTACCCAATTCTCCAGAAATATCCTTACAGGAATATGTGATCTATATCAGGCGTAGTATACGTAGTATTGCGTATTTCGATCCAGTATCGGATGTCACATGCAAGGCCTAGGGCTGGAAATATGTCTTCCCCGTACGAAGCACATATCGGATCTTTGGTAACTAGTCTCTATAATCGGATAAACATGACCTAGTCATAATATCCCGATAGCTGCAGCATATAAGAGAACAAGTTCTGTATCCTACGTGACCATCATTTCCACTATGACTGGAGTGATACTTCCGTCTTGACATCATACCCAACACACTACAATTCTCAATATACCCAGTAAAGGCGTACACAGAACCTTTTAAAGCCCTGGACGACCTAAAACCAAAGTATATTGATTGTCGCAAGTATTAGCGGTGCAAGTCTTAGGTTAAGACCAAATACACATACCCTTATTTCGGACTTCCATAGACACATAGTCATACTACTAATGGAATTCTGAGGGGTCTATCCAGAGCGAAGCTGTTTTCCCTACCATCGGTAAAACACAACTCCTACTACACTTGCATGAGTATCCTATACCCAAATATATGAGAATTATGCCGTTATGCCCTCACAACGCGCACAAGTGTAATACTAGTCTTTTACACATTATCGATGTCCAATCTCGATAATACTCTGACTAGGGATATTTAATGATTAAACCTTCATGGATTGATATTGTCTCATATCATCTCAATCCAGGAACTAATCATAAGGACATCCTATCATTTATACATCTTGGTGATCTAATCACAGATGATAAAAAAGCAATTTCCTTTGTCACATAGTTAATTTGTACAACAACACCATGATCTGTACAAATAGTGACGCTATGGGTCATAACTGTCCAACAATCTCCCACTTGGCCTATAGCCAATCACTCGAGTGTCCTACACCCGAACTATGTATGGTTCGCTCAAATTACTGAAAAAGACTTTCGTCAGCGGATTTATATGATTATCATCTGATGCGATTTATTCGATCATCACATCGCCACGATGTATGATCCGAACGAATCAGATGAATATCGAAGTATATATCTGGATCGTTGATGAGACCATTAATTCTTTAGTCTGCGCTGTAGCCTAGCTCAGCTGCTAACAGAACTATTCTATCCAATTAGATTATTATCAATCCAGAAGGCTTCTATATCTGCCTCAGCTACAGCAATAACCTGCTTTAGTTGTTTATACGGTAACAATATCTTGCTTGGAAGATTTTCCAGCTCACTGTTCCGTTATTCAAACTTTATAGTACCGTTGTTACGACTTTTAGTCGTTTTTATCGGTTAGGAAACTTGCAGTAGTGATCCCAGTCACTTCAAGTTCTCATTCTCCATAGTTTAAGATAGCATCCTTAGTTCCTCTAAGATACTCAAGGATGTTCTTAACATCAATCCAATGACTATCACTTGGATTGGCCCGATTGTGAATCCATGTGCTCAAAGCATATGGGACACCAGGTCACGTACATTTATCAATGTACGTGTTCTCGGAGAGTTTCAACAACTTTTAGATCTATCCCAGTAGATCTTTATTCCTAGAATAAATGTTGTTTCTCCCAAGAATTCTACGGAGAATTTTCATGAAAGCCAAGCTTTCACCGATTGTTTTATGGGAATATCATTTCCAAGAAATGATATGTCATCATTTTATAGGACAGTCACTTTCAGTGCGATCCCACTAACCTCCTTATACACAAGAATCATATCAGTTTTGAATTAAATCATACACCATTATGATTACAACAAAACAATAATTCCAAGAACTCAATGCTTGCTTCAATCCATCCATGGATCGAATAACCCGTAAACCTTGTTTGCTAGTTATAGTACGAAAAATCGTCAGGATGTTGAAAACATCCTCCAAAAGGTTTCCGTTAAAGAAAGCGGGTTTGGCGTTCAGCTGCCTTGTTTCATGAATGAAACATGCAGCATTAGCAAGCATTATCCAAATGGATTTACCGTGGTAACGGGTAAAAGGTTTCGTCATAATCGACACAATGTTGATAATGATACCTTTTCGCCAAAAGCCTATCTTTGCACGTTGGTATGTTGCCATCCATGTATGTCTTCCTTGAAGACTTATATGGTACCAATAGGCACAATGCCTTGCGATACATCAACTAGTATCCAACTTAGTTGAAATATATATGTGTTGATGGTGTTTTCAGGCACTATGATATTTAAAACAGCAAGATAAGGGTAGAAGAGTAATTCCCTTCTTGGGTGAGATCACTAACACCGACCCGACCCATAAAAAGCCAGCAGTAAGGGCCCAAGCGTTTTACAATAAAAGACCGACCACAAAATGAAGATACCGAGCACTTGATAATCGGCAACCGATCACACGATCCAAGATGACCGGGCACTCATCAGGTCGACAGAAGCACTCCCAGTACAAAAGACTATCATGACCGACCATATGAAGACCGGGAGCATGGCAGGATATGCTCCAGAAGATAAGTTACCCTACTTTCATGGGAAAACTGAGGAGTCAGAGTCCTAGTAGGATAAAGGAAATAAAAGATAGATTTGATAAAGGTTTCCTTGAGGGAGCAGAAGATTGTTTCAACTAGGAAACCTCATACTAAGAGGAATCTGATTCCTTCACTATTATAAATAGGAGGGTAGAGTATGTGTAAAAGGGCATCAGAATCAAAAACTTGTAAAAAAGAGGGAAGAGTTACGAGTTTCAGCAATAAAAACATAGTCTTGTTTGTGCCCGTGGACGTAGGTCAGACAAACATCCGCCGAACCACATTAAATCTCTTTGTCGATTGGCGCATTATCTACCTTCCGCTAAGTTTGCTTTTGGTTTCCCCCATAACCAAACAAATTCACTATTGAAGGAGGATTACCTCGGGAGTGATATTCCCATATTTCCCTGAGACCAAAATCAGCCGTCAACACTTGGCGCCGTCTGTGGGGAACTTTCAAAAAGCAACTCACGTAGTAAGACAATGGCAGAGGGTGGAAATCATCAATCTTCAGAGAGTCCGGCAACAGACTGGATGAAAAAGATGGAAGAAAACATGAAATCCATGATAGATCGGCTAGAGAGAATGGAAGGAACGAACAACGAGAGACCCGAAGGCGGAACCAGTCGAAAAAGAGATGAGAAAGTAGAAGGGAAAAGGGTGGTAGATAGCAGCGAGGATGATGGGCCCATGAGGAGGGGCCCCTACGGGATACAATCTGTGGTTGTAGAAAAAGATTCACAAACAGAGAACACATGGGAAGAGGAGGAAAGAGGACGAAGAGGACAATCACCTGATCCCTCCTATGATAGCCTCCACGACTCCCGAAGAGAAGGCAGGGAATATAGCGAGGATGTGCGAGAAATTTCAAACCATGAGGAACACCGCACCCGGGGCATAGGACGCACAGAGAGACACAGAAGACGACATGGCGGCACGACCAGTGAGATAAAGTCTTGGTTAAAAAAGAAGATGACCAAGTGGGGGGTAGGCCTCAAGGCGGACGCAATTGATACCCGGGACGGTGAGGAGGAATCTCCCCTCGCGGAAAAAATAAGGTCGGCAAAATTCCCAAAACGATTCAACATGCCGACCATGGCACCCTACAAAGGCCACTCTGACCCGAAATCGCACATCGAAAGCTTTGTCTTGTTGATGGAAGTCCAGGGAGTAGTAGGAGATGCCATCTGCAAAGTGTTCCCCCTAACTTTAGGTGGACCCGCCATCCTATGGTACAGAAGTCTGGCTCCGGGGAGCATCAGAGGCTTCACACAACTTAAGAAGTCGTTCATTCGACACTTTAAAGGGGCCTGCGTTCCCAAAAAGACGATTGGAGAATTAAGACTTATGAAGCAAGGAGATGACGAGCCCCTGAAAAATTTTATTGAAAGATACCACAACATGGTACTGGAAGTTGGAGGATATGAGTCCCAAGAAGCCCTAGAAAGCTTAAAGGGAGCCCTAAAGGTCGGGAGGTTATGGACTCATCTGAGAATCCAGGACACGCCGGATTATGCCACCGCCCTAGAGGTAGCCCGGAAATATCTTCTTGGTAGAAAGCGAAGAAAAAATCTCCCGAAGGGGGATGGCCATTCGGGAAAGAACAGCAAGAACAGAGGCCCCCCGACGACCGGACAGGGAATTCAAAAGATTCAATCCGAAACCCAAAGAATTCAAACCGATACCTCGAAGAGATCAGGAAAGAGGGGTCGCGATCCAGGTGAATCATGTAGTCCGAGAAGAAACATATGTTCCCCTGAGCAAGCCACCAGGGCAAATCATCATGGAGATACAGGAAAAAGGCCTCTTGATAGAACCCGACCTCAAGAGGTTCCCCCCAGATAAAAGGAACCAGAAGTCTTACTGCATACATCATAACCTGAGGGGGCACACAACGGACGAATGCAAAGATATGCGGGAACAGATGGAGGACCTAGCCCGAAATGGATATCTAAATAGTTACATCGACCATGAAACCATGGCGGCCAGACAGAGGGCACGAAACCGACAGGTGAACATCATCGCTGGGGGAAGTACACTGGCCGGGGACTCTAACCGGTCAAGAAAAAACTATAGCCGAGCTCAAGGGACAGAGGTGCTTGGAACAGAAAGACCCTCGACACTACAAGGGGGTCGGTCGGTGCCCATAATGTTCACCGATGAGGATGCACGAGGGGTGAGTTTTCCCCATGATGATGCGCTGATGATCAAAGCTACAATCGGCGGCACTAAGGTAGATAGAATCCTGGTAGACCCCGGAAGCGCGGTAGACATAATATCCAAAGAAGCCTTAGAGAGCCTGGGAGTAGAATACGTAACCCTAACTAATGACGGCACCCCCTATACGGTTTTGGAGGGTCAACAGTCATCCCGCTGGGAAGAATACAACTGCAAAACCATCGGAACTCACCCCAGAACCCGGACAGTCATGGTAAACTTCACCGTGGTGGACTGCCTGAGCAGTTACCAAGTCATTATCGGCCGGCCTTTTATGATGAAAACAAAGGTGGCGATGTCCTGTTACTACTTAAAACTAAAATTTCCTACCCGAGAAGGGATCAGAATCATATGCGGAAGTCAGAAAATAGCCCGTAGTTGTTTCGCCACTCTCTCACGAGAAACCCTCTGCATCGAATGAAGCACCAGGAAGAGGCAAAGAGAGGAAGACGAGGAAAATCCAAGGAAGGACCCAGGTCCTCGCCTGGATAAATTTGCCCGGCTAGAAGCAGCCGTAGAGTTAGAAGAAGTCAACCTGTTCGGACCGAATAAAAGCATAAAGATAGGGGGGAAACTTGGACGAAATCCTAAAAAAGGACCTGCTGGAATGCCTACGGGAGTACCCCGACATCTTCGCATGGGGACACAATGACATGCCCGGGATTGATCCAAAATTTATCAGTCACCGCTTGGCAGTAAACCCGGCACACAAACCGGTTAAACAGAAAAGAAAAATCTTTAACCAAGAACGGTGCAGAGTAGTGGCGTCCGAAGTAGAAAAACTGTTAAAAGCAGGCTCATCAGAGAAGTCAAGTACCCAGAATGGGTTTCGAACGTGGTATTGGTAAAAAAAGCAAACGGGAAGTGGAGGATGTGCGTGGACTTCACCGACCTCAACAAGGCATGCCCGAAGGACAGCTTCCCACTGCCAAACGTAGATCAGTTGGTAGATACAACAGCCTGTAAGGGACTGCTGAGCTTTATGGACGCCTTCTCAGGATACAACCAGGTCAAGATGCACCCTGCTGAGGAGGAGAAAACAAATTTTGTCACCGATCAGGGGCTTTACTGTTATAAAGTAATACCCTTCAGAGACTGGTCAACAAGATTTTCAAACCACTCATCGGCACAACAATGCTGATGTATGTTGACGACATGATAACAATGTCTGAGGCACCAGGGTGCCACGTGACCGACCTGAAGAAAACCTTTGAGTTATTGAGGAAATACCATTTAAAACTCAACCCAGAAAAGTGCGCTTCGGGGTGGCCTCCGGGAAGTTCTTAGGATACATGGTGAGCTCCAGGGGCATAGAAGCAAATCCGCAAAAGATACAAGCCGTACTGGACTTGAAATCACCCAGGACAGTGAAAGAAGTTCAAAGTCTAACCGGAAGGCTAGCCGCACTTAACCGATTCATCTCCCGAGCAACCGACAAGTGCCACCCTTTCTTCAAAGCCATCAAGAAAGCCCAAAAGGGGATCGACTGGACTCCGGAGTGCGAAGAGGCCTTCCAACAACTGAAACAATATCTAGCACAGCCCCCGCTCCTAGCAAAACCTCTCCCAGGAGAGACATTATACTTGTACTTGGCTGTTTCAAAACACGCAGTAAGTTCGGTGCTGGTGCAAGAGGCCGACCGAATCCAAAAACCAGTATACTATGTCAGCAAAGCCCTGTTAGACACAGAAACCCGGTATCCCGTACATGAACTAGTCGCCCTATCTTTGATCACTGCAGCTCAGAAATTACGACCTTACTTCCAAGCCCACGCTATCAAAGTTTACACCGACCACCCCTTACGACAGATCTTACAAAAACCAGAGGCCTCGGGAAGATTGATGAAGTGGTCGGTAGAGTTAAGCGAGCACGACATCTCCTACCTTCCGAGGGTAGCAATAAAAGGACAGGCTTTGGCAGATTTTGTTGCAGAATTCACCGAACCCCAGATCTTGACGGTAGAGGAAGACAAGTGGGAGATGTCAGTAGACGGGTCTGTCAGTTCACAGGGCGGCGGAGCCGGGATCATGTTAAAAAATAACAAGGGGGAAGAAGTATTGTTTGCCTTAAGGTTCGCCTTCGAAACCACGAACAATGGGGCTGAGTACGAAGCAATCGTGGCCGGATTAAGGCTATGCACAGTAGTGGGAGTCCACAACGTGGTAGTAAGGAGTGACTCTCAGCTAGCCATTCAGCAACTAAAGGGAGAATTTCAGGCCAGGGAGCCGACCATGATAGCTTACTTAGCCGAAGTAAAAAAGTTGATGGAGAAAGTAGGGAACGTACGCTTCGAACAAATCGAACGAGAAGACAACTGTGAAGCAGACTCCCTGGCCCGGCTCGCATCCTCAATGAAGACCGAGGACCCCAGAATAATCCCTCTCATATGCCTCCGAGAAAAGAGCGTGGGAGAACTCGAAGTAGGAACCCTGAATGGAGAAGATGAAATTTCATGGCTACACCCAATCAGAAAATATTTGGAAACATGAGAGACACCCGAGGACGGAAAGGAAGCCAGAAAACTAAAATTCAAAAGCACCAAGTTTTCCTTAATCGAATGGGTACTCTACCGAAGAGGCTACACCGTACCCCTCCTGAGATGCTTGGCGAAAGAGGAAGCAGATTATGTGCTCAGGGAAATCCACGCAGGCATCTGCGAAAGTCACACCGGAGGAAGATCAATCGCCTTTAAAGCCTTAAGACAAGGATTTTACTAGCTGACCATGCATCATGACGGTATGAGGGTAGTTCAAAAATGTGAAGGTTATCAGAAAAATGCCAACATCCACCATCAACCGGCAGAACAATTAACCACCCTGTCCAGCCCCTTGCCGTTCGCACAGTGGGGGCTAGATATCATAGGGCCAATGCCAAAAGGGCGAGGGCAGGCGAAATATGCAATCGTGGCCATAGATTATTTCACAAAATGGGCAGAAGCCGAGCCGCTATCCACCATCACGGAGAAAAATGCCACATAATTTGTAAAGAAGAACATAATCTGCAGGTTCGGAATTCCCATGCGATCATCACCGACAACGGGAAACAGTTCGATAGCAAAGGATTCAGGAAACTCTGCGAAGACCTCCAGATCACTTTAAAATTCACCTCGCCAGCCCATCCCAAGTCAAACGGACAGGTTGAGGCAACAAACAAAACCATCATGGCAAACCTTAAAGCTCGGCTCGGATCATGCAAAGGCTTATGTGTTAGATTTTCTAGAGGTCCCAAGATCAAATCTAAGCATGAAACACAAGCGAATACAACGATGAAGTTGCGGAATACTTACATCGAGCGGTTGAGAGACGATTTGGGCAACAAAAACGAGCTCACTGCCCTTCATGAACTGCTCACGCAGTAGCAGCAAAACACAGCCACTGGTTCAGTTTTGGTCACCAAAATCAAGCTCCAAGCTTTCCGAAATGGTTCCCAACTCATGGGGGGACTTCCCTATCACCTTCGCATTGATCCCGGAGTGTGCTAGCACTCTTGTTTTGCCACAAAACCACACTTTGCTTCCCCATTTTCCCTTGTGTTTTCCCGGCAGTGGACTGCCTCAAGAACCAAAGAAATATGCGTGAGGAGAGAGGGAGAGAAAGAGAGGAGAAAGTTTTAATTGTGATTAAATTGTTTTGTAATATGTTTTTCCAAAAAACATATACCAAAAACAAAAAGTCAAATGGGCAAATTTGTCATTCCAAATGACAAATGTGAGCTTGAGTGTTTAACACTCTTTGACTAACCAATCACATCCATCAATAGCAATCAATCAATCTCATCAATCAATCAAGTGTCACATCACTCAAAGTGATATGATTTGACGCTTGATGTGACGCTAGATTCGACTAGCGATTTGACGCTTGATTTGACGAGCCGCACTCGAATTCGAAATGCGAATGCGCTCGCAAATAATCTCGGGCTCGGATTCGCTAATTCTAAATTAACGAATTTTCCGTCGCGTCGTAATTAAATGATTACGCCAAGTGAAATCACTATTCACGTCGCTAACGAATTAATTCTAAATTAATTCGCTCGCCCGAATTAAAATCTAATTTTAATTCCGCGTCGAAATCCAATTTCATTTAATATATCAAATATATTAATTCCTCGATTAATTCCAAATTAATCATTCTCTTCTTTAAACGATATTTTATCCTAGATAAAATATCTCCGCAATTAATCCCAGATTAATTTTCTCTCTCATCATATTAATCCTAGATTAATAAAAGTGCGAGTCATACGTCATCGGTGAATCTTTGGGAAGCGACCCATGAGATCCCCGGATAATTCGGCAGTAAATACGGTCGTCGGAGTATCCGAATCACGTACGTACCAAGTACTACATTCTACCGATTTACAAGACACGATCGGCTTCTAGCAAAGCACGAAGTCTACCCAATTCTCCGATCATATTCATCTAAGAATATTTAAGATCTGTATCAAGCGTAGTATACCAAGTATTGTGTATATCGGCCCAGTATCGGATAGTCACGTGCTAGGGCTGGGGCTGGATAAGTGTCTGCCCCGTCCGAAGCACATGTCGGATGTCTGGTAACTAGTCTCTATAATCGGATATGCATGACCTAGTCATAATATCCCGATGGTTGCCCAACACTTAAGAGCACTAATACCGTATCCTGCGTGACATCATCTCCACTGTGACTGAAGTGATACTTCGTCTTGACATCACACCCAATACTCTACGATTCTCAATATACCCAGCAGTTGGCGTACATAGAACCGGTTAGAGTCCTAGACGACCTCAACTAAAGTATATTGATTGTCGTAAGCATTAGCGGTGCAAGTCTCAGGTTAAGACCAAATACACCTACCCTGATGTCGGACTCCCATAGACACATAGTCATAATACCAATGGGATTCCGAGGGGTCTATCCAGAGCGAAGCTGCTTCCCGTACCATCGGTGAAACACAACCTCCTATCGCACTTGCATAAGTATCCAATACTTAAATATATGAGAACTATGCCGTTGTGCCCTCACAACGCGCACAAGTGCAATACTAGTCTATTCCGCATTATCGATGTCCAGTCTCGATAATACTCCGGCTAGGGATATTTAATGATTAATCCTTCGGGGACTGATACTGTCTCATATCATTCTCAGTCCAGGAACTAATCATAGGGACCTCTAATCATTTATACATCTAAGGTGATCTAATCACAAATGATAAGAGTGCAATCTCCTTTGTCACATAGTTAATTTGTACAACAACACCATGATATGTACAAATAGTGACGCTATGGGTCATATTATCCAACATTATGGGTCGAAGAATTACCAGAAGTGCTATGGGCACATCGGACGACCTACAAAGATTCCACAGGGGAAACACCAGTTTCCCTATCATACGATGCGAGGCCGTCATTCCAGCAGAAATCGGGGTAGCAACTCACAGGGTCCGCCACTTTGGGAATAAGCAGAACGAAGAACTTATCAAAAACCACCTCGACTTGATCGAGGAAAGGAGAGAGAAATCAGCTATGAAAACAACAGTCTACCAACAAAGAATGTCCCACTTCTACAACAGAAGAGTTCAGACCCGCTCCTTCCTCCTAGGCGACTTAGTATTGAGAAGGGTCACCTTAAACACCCGGCGATCAGAGGAGGGCTGGCTAGGTGCCAAATGGGAAGGACCATACAAAATCACAGAGGTGGTAAGGCCGGGGGCTTACTTCTTGGAACAGCTGGACGGCATAAGATTAAAAAAGCCATGGAACGCCGAGATGTTGAGAAAATACTTTCAGTAAAATCTCCCTCCCTCCTCTTCTTTGGCAGCAACCCAATAAGGGACATAAGTTCAAATACAAAGCCTCTCTCAAAATGACCCACAGAGAGTTCTAAGAAGGGCAGTATGTCCCCGAACATAAATAAAAACTTTCTTTTTTTCACCCGCTCTTCTGAAAAAATAATTTTGCAAAACCATATTCAAAAACCCCGGGGACATACTCAATACAACGATCAAAGCCAAAAGCACAAAACCCGCAACTACCCGACCTTGGCTACAACCATAAAGGAGCACAAAGTCACACCAGAATCGTTCGACTCCATACAAGCATTAGACAACAGGGATGAAGGTGAATCAGAGTATAGATCCGTGAGAAGCATAGCACGGGGAGGGATGATACCCCCGTGGCGATTGCTTGTTCCAGTATTACCAAACATAAGGAGGAATATGCCCTTAATGTTTCAAACATCTCGGGGCTGGATCTTATTCCGCCGAGGCCGTCCGATTCGGGGTCGGGTTACGTCCCACCGAGTCATGCTCATTGGTCTAGGGACGGGACATTCCCCCAGAACCAAATATCTCTCTTGGCTCGGGGTCCTTAGGGACATACTCGATGCATAGGATCCGTGAGAAGCATAGCACAGGGAGGGATGATACCCCCCTAACGATTGCTTACTCTAGTGTTACCGAACATAAAGAGGAACATGCCCTTAATGTGTCGAGCACTCTTTTGATCCTCACTTACCCGATGTAATGGATCCGTGGGAAAGCATAGCACGGGGGATGATGATGCCCCCGTGACGACTGCTAGCTCCAGTGATGCCGGACCTAAGGAGGAATATACCCTTAGTATCCCGGACACTCTTTGATCCATTCATCATTTGGATCCAAGAGAGGCGCAACACGGGGATGCGTTGTGCCCCTGTAGCGTGTGCCTACTCCAGCGTGGTAAGGAGGAGCCCTCGTACAATACACAGGCTCCATAATGACCCGACGTATAGAGGATGTGCCCTTACCATTCAAACGCTCTACTGATCCAAATCCTGGTTCACCGGGACACTGAGTTGAAAGATTCAGAATTGTGTTTTGGAAACCTCGGACAGGACGCTGTTTAAAGGAATCCGTGCTGATTGTTTATACTTTAGAGTTTTGTTTTGGGATAAGTGCTAAAGTCACCCCCGCCTTTTAAATTTTATTTTCAAAGCTTTGTTTTTTGTTTTTCGTCGAGCTGACAAGGGGACGCCCAAGCCAGATTCGACAGGGTTTCAAAGGTGGATACACCTCCCATCTGAACAAATCCTAAGGAATAACCAGTGCTCGGGGCTGGATTCATTTCGCCGAAGCCACCTGGTTAATCGGCTCGGTGCTGGATTCGGTCCGCCGAGGCCACTTAATTATTCGGCTCGGGGCCGGGTTACGTTCCGCCGAGGCCATTCAGTTATTCGGCTCGGGGCTGGATTTCGTTCCGCCGAGGCCACTTGGTCACACAGCTCGAGGTGGGCCACACCCCACCGAATCTATCTCTTGGACTGGGGACAAAACATTCCCCCAGGGCCAAAGTGTTCCATGCAGCTCGGGGTTGGGTTACGTCCCACCGAGTCGGTGTTCTTTAAACTGGGGACGTAACACTCCCCCCGGAGCCTAGTGTTTCCCTCAGATCGGGGTCGGGTTATGTCCCACTAATTCCACCGGAGCCAAGTGTTTCTTACTACTCGGGGTCGGACTACGTCCCTCTAGCTCATATTGTCCTCATGGAGAGGTCTCAAATGTTCGAAGGGAAACATGAAGAACGAAATAAAAAAAAGAAAGAGAGAAAGAAAGCACATATATATATATATATATATTCAAAAAAAAAAAAGATATAAAGTATTATTATAAAAAAAAAAAGATATGAAGTATACACAGGGCCCCATCCGGGTTACCCCTTCTTTAATCAGCCCGCGCAGGGGCAGGAAGTTCTTCCTCGGCTGGCTCAGACGATGGAGGGATCAGCTCGGTCTCAAGAACGGGAACAACAGCTTCAACCTCGGCGACACGGGAGACCTCTACGTCAAGAATGGGAGGTGGAACCTCAGGGTAGTCCTCGTCAGGAGCAGGAACCTCAAGTCGGCTTTCTTGGGAAACCTGGGAGACCGGGGCAACGGGAATAGGGTCAGGATCCATCACCTCCTGGAAGAAGGGGGAGCCACTTCTGGAACTCCTCCTCGGATATTTCCCCTTTACAGAAACGGATGGCTGCATGGACTGGCCCCATATCCAGGTCGGGCAGCACCATTGGTATGATTTAAGCACAATCACCGACCCCTTCAAGATGAATGGAGTCCCTCTCGGCCTCCCACTCGAGCTCCTTATCCCTGAGCTCGGCACGAGCCCGTCCCAGTTCCTCCTCTTTGGCCCGCAGCTTATACTCCACACTGCCCACTTCCACCTTGAGGATCCCAATCTCAGCCCGGGCATCCACCAAACTTGCTCTAGCCTCCTCAACATTCTTGCGCTCCAGAGTAGCAGCTGCCTTAAGAGCTTTGTTTGTTTTAACAGCATCGACCGCAGCCAGCTCATGATCCATATTCCTTTCCTTAGCACTAGCCAACTTGGCCTCCACTTCAGAAAGACGATTCTGAAGTCTCTGTGCCTGGCCGCCTTCAGACAAAAGGCTTATGAACAGGTCCTTATTTTTGGCCGCCAAGTAATTTGCCTGCCGAGAAGAAAAAAGAAGTCAGTTTTAAAATAAGTCTGAAAGACACCTCGGATGTAGAAAAGAAGAAAAAGAAATAACCTGAGCCAACTGGGAGCACAACTTTGCGACCACCTCCTCGGGTGAAAGGTCCTCAAACCTCGGAATCTTCTCAGGAGGTACAGCCCCGACTAGCTCATTGAAAGCCGGTACCAAGTGAGAAGTAGCCTCCCTGATATTCTTCCCAAGGTCATCAACTTCGAGAACCACATCACCCTTCAATTTCTTAGAAGGACCCTCATGCCGAACTGGAGTCTCTCTGCTCGGAGCCTCCTCCTCCTCCAATTCCCGCCTCAATTGGGTATCCACAGCTCCAAACTGATGTTTCCTCCTCCTGGAGGGTCTTGGGGGGCTATCAGGACGGGTGGCACCCATTGTGGGCACCCGAGGAGATGAAGATAGACCCTGAGAGCTCGGCCGTTCTACCTCCACGGCCACCTTTCTATCCCCGGAAGATTCAGGTCGTTTCCGAGAAGTACCAGCTCCACCTGGGCTAGCTTTCTTCGCGGCACCAGTCAACCGCTCGAGGTACTTTGGTCTCTTCGACATACCTACAAAAAAGCAAAGACAAAAACAAAGGTTCAGGACCGAAAGCATGCAAAAAGAAAAAGAGAGAAGGAGAAAGACAACATCAGAAGGGGAGTTGGTTAGAAAATCAACAAGCATCTACCTATCCGACCCGAGACTTTAGGAGGAACGGTCCGAACAAGTCCCGACTCAAAAAAAGCCGCATCATTTACCAACTCCCTCCAATGAGCAGCAAACCGCCGAGCCCAGAATACCCGCTGCCGAACCTGATGGGAGACCTTGGGAGCATCCCTCCAACAGGCTAGGAGGAATAGAAAAAAGGGATAAGAATCCAATCATAAAAAAAAAACTAAGGGCAGAAAAACTAAAGGTTAATCTCCTAACCTCCCGCTCTAAAGATGTCCGGAACCAAGATCTCCTCTTCATCCGACCTCAGGGTCCGTCCCCAATCTCCAGAGGCCCAGAACAAAAGATCCTTGAAATTCTTATTGGAGTCAGGGAGTTTTTGGACGACGTTTGACGAACTGTTATAAGCAGAAAGGTAGTACCAACCGTGGTGAGTCTTCGGGCTGGCCTTCAACCGATATAACCTATTCACTTCTTCAAAAGAGGGTTCGCCAAGCCCCGCCCGATGCCAAGCTACATACAACCCGGCCAAAATCCTCCAACTTTTTAGACTCAGTTGACAGGGGGCGATCTCCATCTCGGCCAGCATCCAGGCAAAATAGGGTTGAATTGGCAACCAGAGCCCGCATTCGAAAAAAGCTGGAAGAAGGGCCACGGAACCCTCGTCAGGCTGACTGGCACGATCACATGGAAGAGGGACCTCAAGAGCAATATCTATCGGGATGTCATATCATTGCCGAAGCAGTGCTAGATCATCCTCGGTTATCTTAGAAGGCCGAACAATATCTAAAGCCGAGCCGTCAAAGTCACCGGGCTCCGGATCCTTTCGAGGAACCCTTTGATGGTAAGAGTCTTGTTCGATCTCAGAAGGAGTGAGTGTAGTATCAAGGTCTTCCACGCTGGGTGCTTCCGAGCCAGAGGAAAGCTCTTTAGCAATAGAGGCCAAAGGTTTAGCAGGGTTTTCAAGGGGAGAACTGTCGTTAGACATCCTTGACGTCCGGAAAACAAAAAGGAAGGGGAAGTCAGTCTATAGCTAAAACTCTAAAAACTACTCAGGGATTCCGAGAAAACTACGTAGGTGGGTTCTAAAATGCCCTAACGAAATCCAACAAGCCATAAGTCACTCCCTAGCAACATCAAAACTAACAAAGGATTCACAACACACAAATAGAGGAGAGGTCGTTCAGAAAACTTACTTGATTTTTTCAGAAAGACTGAAGATTGCACAACACGGTTTGCTCGTCCCCTAAATTCGCAGGTCACAACGGAGAAAGAAGAAAAGTGCACGGCTGAAAGGAACTCCGGGAATACTGAGTCAAGTGAGTCACGGTTGAAACATTCACTGGAAAGAGAGAAAGATTTGCCAAAAAGGCTACACAGTGAAAGCCCCATCTCTTTAAAGTCATGAGTGGGACGCCCATGGCCGTTGGATCGGGAAAAGTAAACCCGGATGGATGCCAAGTGTCAACTACAAAAGAGGTTTGCCAAAATCAAACGAACGGTTGAGATCAGCACACTGTTAAAACGCCTTTACACGGTCAATTCACTTCCTTTTTGGCGGGAATCCGACAGATGATTGACAAGTGTCGAACTTAGAAAAACCCTAAAGGTGATTTGATGGGCATTTAAACAGACGTGACTGTTGTGCGTCTCAAGAAGAGGTACTCGAAAAGAGGTGACGAAAAATTTGAATCAACTTCGGATCGACCACTAGCAGAGTAACCAGCACACCATCTTTTTATAGTTCTCGGCACCAACTCGCATACTCGTTGGAACCGAGAACTAGGGGACATATGTTGATGGTGTTTTCAGGCACTATGATATTTAAAACAACACGTAGGGTAGAAGAGTAATTCCCTTCTTGGGTGAGATCACTAACACCGACCCGACCCATAAAAAGCCAGCAGTAAGGGCCCAAGCGTTTTACAATAAAATACCGACCACAAAATGAAGATACCGAGCACTTGATAATCGGCAACCGATCACACGATCCAAGATGACCGGGCACTCATCAGGTCGACAGAAGCACTCCCAGTACACAAGACTATCATGACCGACCACATGAAGACCGGGAGCATGTCAGGATATGCTCTAGAAGATAAGTTACCCTACTTTCATGGGAAAACTGAGGAGTCAGAGTCCTAGTAGGATAAAGGAAATAAAAGATAGATTTGATAAAGGTTTCCTTGAGGGAGCAGGAGATTGTTTCAACTAGGAAACCTCATACTAAGAGGAATCTGATTCCTTCTCTATTATAAATAGGAGGGTAGAGTATGTGTAAAAGGGCATCAGAATCAAAAACTTGTAAAAAAGAGGGAAGAGTTACGAGTTTCAGCAATAAAAACATAGTCCTGTTTGTGTCCGTGGACGTAGGTCGGACAAACATCCGCCGAACCACGTTAAATCTCTTTGTCGATTGGCGCATTATCTACCTTTCGCTAAGTTTGCTTTTGGTTTCCCCCATAACCAAACAAATTCACTATTGAAGGAAGATTACCTCGGGAGTGATATTCCCATATTGCCCTGAGACCAAAATCAGCCGTCAACAACATGGAATCCATTTCGGATTCATGGCACTTTGCAATAATAGGGAGTTGATACCTTGTATCACTTCCTCATACGTAGTCAGTTCATATTCCTCAATAAGATTGACATCTTTACGAGGTGAGATCAGAAACCCATACCCCAGGTTGTTTTCTGACTCTCTTCGACTTACGTGGTTCTTATGTATTCAAAGATTATTGATGAACTATTTGTGTTCCATTAAGGAATCGGTGCCTGGAATAGTATTACTCTGATTTTCATCGAGTTTTACTTTCCTCCCACTTACCACTACATCTCGGTATTCCTCTTAGGAAAACCGCATGGTGAGCAACAATTACATTGTTCTCTAGTAAGTTGTATAAGTACTATACTTTTGTTTCCCTAGGATAACCTACAATTTGGCACTTATCCAATTTGGGTTCTAGTTTGGTATCATCCAAACATATGCCTAGCATATCCAAATCATCAGGAATGAGAAACCTGGTTTCTTTCCTATTCATATCTAATATGAAGTCTGTCAAACAGATTTTTATGGAACCTTATTCTAAATAAGTTCTGCACTGTTTAAAGCTTATCCATTGAAGGAAATGGTAGCTCAGAGCGACTTATGATTAACCTTATCATGTCCAACAAGATTCGGTTTCTCCGTTCGGACACACCGTCAAACTAACGTGTTCCGGGAGGAGTCCTCATTGAAAGAATACTATACTCTTTCAAGTATTTGAGAAACTTATCGCTTAAGTATTTTCATCATGATCTAACCGTGATGGTTTTATACTTTAGCCGATCTGTTTGTCTATTTCGTGTCGAAACTCTAAAAGTTTTCGATTTGTGCTTTAAGAGAAACACATAACCATAACCATAACGCGATGCCACATCCGTAAAGGTCACGAAATATTCACATCCACTTCTAGCCTAGCTAGATATGGGCCCACCTACGTCACTATGAACAAGGGCTAACAGATCGGTGGCATTTGCACTTTTACCAAGTAAATGTGTTATAGGCACTTTGCCCAATAAACTAGATTCGTAGACTTTATTTAATTGGAATCAAATTAGTCCTAGTACCCACTCTTCAAAAGTGTGGATATACGAGTCTTGTTTAATTGTGTCCCAGACAACAATGCCACAATTAAGTTTCAACTGATAAAACAAGTTTGAGCTATTTGTTTGTCATGTTATATGTTTGAGATTTATTTATATTCAAAATATAAATACTGTTATTCACATCTAATGTGTTTATCTCAATATCATCTTTATATAATAAAACACTTTAGTGTTCTAGAATATAAAGGTATACCCACAACGGGTTAAACCCTGATATAGAGATAATGTATCTAGTCAAACTAGTTACATTTTAACAGTTTCCTAATTTAAGTACACACCCGAAGGGTAGTTCCTAAACTTAGGTATCAACGGTCAAAACAGTGACAGTTGTCCCATTTCTGATTCGCAGGTAATCTCAACTGAAGTCAGTATCCTGCTCATAGCAGATTCTGCACATCAATGCATATTTATGTACCAAATCCAGTATCTAAAATCCAATTTTAATACTAGCAGTTAACATATTTTATGACAAACATATTTGAAGTCAGAGCCTTGCCCGTCTTCAATTCCTTCATGCCTGCCTTGTCCATATGGCAGTCACGCTTCCGTGTCCCCGTTTGCCACAATTTAGGCAGACATTTTGGGATATGTCATTTATCTTCCCAGAAGATTATAATGACTTTGCCTTTGTCCCTTTCCACACCCAGAAGCCTTTGGCCAAGCCTTGGCCTTCCGGAATATTGAAGTAAGACGCGCCTTGCGCTTCTTGCCTTATTGCAAACTTTGGCTTTGACTCCTTGAGTATAGTCATTAACTCTCCAAGAGTTTACTATTGCAATTTAGTACTTCAAAGATCTAAAATAGATTTATGAAGATCCTTCAATTTCATTATCATGCTTTAAGGATCTAATCCTTAGTTCTGATTAAAAATTAAGGAGTCTATTTGGCAAGGATAATGGATTAAGCACTAAAGTTATCATCACATGAATATTCCAAATATCATGCTCTATTATTTGCTTAACTCCGGGCGTAGGCCTAAGTTGTTATTTTATCAAATAAAGTAACTTATTAGTTTCCAGGACCATCCTGAAATTTTATTCCCAATATGAAAAATTAAAGTCGTTTAAATACATTTTCACCCAGGATTATGTTTTAAACACTAATATTTCAATTATCTTGATTCTAATAGTCCAACTATTTAATCAACGATTTTAGGTACTATTTATTATAATGATTACTATAGTCCAACTATATAATCAACTATAATTTAATAGGTTAAATTCAATTATATTGATTACTATAATCCAATTATAAAATCAACTATAATTAAATTTGTTAATTCAAATATATTGATTACTATAATCCAATTATATAATCAACTATAATGAATTAGTTTGAATTACAGTCCAATTGTTTATTAAAACAACATTAATTATTAGTCCAACTAATATATTAATTTATTGACGAATAAATTTGATATGAGCGCGTATGGCAAGTTACTAAACGAATATTGCAAATTTAATACTTGCCTCCCACTATTTTTCGGCGAGCCTCTAACCCTCTGTCGAGTACTCGGGAAACCTTGTTTCCTAGTGGGCTAGGATCCCGTTAAATAACACAGAATCTTGACTTTGGCCATCAAATTGTATGATAATTAACCAGGTAGATCTCTAAGATCAATTGGATCCCATCCAATTCCTAGATCCAGTAGGGGGACATCCAAGTCCGAAACATATATCTTATATATGCCAATATATCCAATATATTGCCTAACCTTTTTCCTATGAATCAACTAAGCCTTGGCTTTGGCACAACAAACTTAGTGATCCCAGTTAAGCGTGACCCATTGACCATGGAAATCTTCGGAATCAATGTCGATGGACAAGAAATGGTCTTGACTTTGGCCAACAAACCACAACTTGGACAAGACACCGATATGGAACAAAGCTCTCGTGATTCAAACACATCCTCGACGGACAAATGCCTTGACTTTGGCCAACAAACCAATGCCAGTCTTGGATCTTGAGTAAGGATCACTCAATGGAAGGAAAAAAGCTTAATATTTTGTGAGGATTTTTTCGCGTGCAAATTTGCAACCAATTTATTATCTTTGTTAAGGTCTCATCATCATAGACCCTTAAACATGCATTCTAAACACATAATAAGGCGCGTAAAATAAATAATAATGATATGCGGATGGATACTTAACACATTGATCCTAGATTAAATCTCTCATTTTCCTCTCTCCCGCTAGCACAAGTATTACTTCTACCCGTTACATAACACTTCTGAAGAAACCTCATTTACATTGAGGGGAATAGGTGAGAAGAGAAATACAAAGAGTATGGAGGTAATAGGCTGGACACGCATGTCCAATTAATAAATTCTAAATTTATTACAACAATTTCCAAAATTGCCCCACCCAACTAATATCCATCCGATATACATTATTCATGCATCGCAATCATGTATTCACACAAACATGTTATCAATCAATCTAATCCAATTAATTAATCTGATAATTAATGACCGTCCAATGTTCAAACAACGATTTGATTTTGCGCGAGTCAAACTCGTTTTGCGAATAAGTACTCAAAGTACAAATTCTTGAATTATATTAAACTACAAAATTAAATCCAATTCAATTTGTATTTAATACTAATCCACTATTTAATTCCAAATTAAATATTACACTTTATTAACGAACCTTTACGACTTAAATTCCAAATTTAATCGTTACGGGTCTCAAAGCCCGATTAACAACCAATGTCAATTTAATTAAAGTCCAATGAGCTTTTAATTAATTTCATAAGGCATGGACTTTTGGTCAACTTCGGTCAAACCCAAAGACTAAAGCCCATTTAAAGGAATCACCCTTATTTGCCAAGAAACCAATTTAGGCCCAATTAAAATATTAAGGTCCATTAGTTATAATTGGACTTTTATGGATGTGGTTTTGGGCCCAATTGGATCCAACCAATTTGCCTAAACCGATCTTGGTACAACCAAGCCCATTTAGCCCAATTACAACATTTCAAGCCCAAATCCAATTTAAGCCCAATTAATTAAATCATAAAAATTCCAATTTCACAATTTAATTAACCAAAGTGTATTACATAATTAATTACCCAAATCAATATTTCCAAAACACCATTTAGCCTAATTAATCATGCTCATTCACATCAATTAGTGTCCAACACAATTGATCAAAAATCAAACCCATTTACATGCTCATTTAGTCTCGGCAATTAGGGTTTTTATATGTCCAATTCGGTTTCAATCCAATCAAATCCAATTCAACATTACCCAATATTTTCCAACTCATCCAATGATCAAAAACACAAAAATACCAAGACATTAGGGCTATGTCATCATTCGGCTAAGCTATGATTTTTGGGGAAAATTGTTCCAAAAAATATTTCATGAAATTGATCCAATCAAGCTTCAATTAAACTACATTTAAGCATACTCAATCATCCAATTTCATCAAATCATGCTCAAATATATTTTACCCAATTTTAACCCTAAATCAAGTTTCATGCTTTTACTCGCTCTGATACCATTGTTGGGAAAATCTACGGTCCCGAGGATCGATTATCAAGCATAAAACAACATACGAATACATTCAAGGAAGTCGCGGAATACTCACAATGATCGGTTGAGCGATGCGACGAAGAACAAAACTTTTCTTGGCCCTCCTTGAGTGCTCGGTAGTGGCAGTTTTGGTGTCCTCCAAGGCTCTCGGTAGTCCACTGTTTTGCCTCTACAAAAATCGGTCCAAGCTCCAAGCTTTTGGGTGGTGATTCCAAGCTCACGTGTGCGGTTCCCTATCACATTCGCAAGACTCAAATGGTGTGCTAGCACTTAGGAATTTTTCTACAAAAATCCTTATCTTCTCCATGGTTCTCGGTGAAACCAGAAAACAGAAGAAGATGCAGCCCATTTGGGCGAGAGAGAGGGAGAAAGAAGCAAGAGAGATAGTGTTATGTGTTGTGTAATTGGTAATTGAATTTCTAAAAATCATATACACAATTTTTGGCTTTCAAAAGTCAAACCAATTAAAGCCTACAACCACTACATCAACTATTCACATCACTCAATCAATCAAGTGACAAGTTGTCACATCACTGACCGGCGTAAACACACACGTATAACGCAAGCGCACGTATCGTTCAAGTAGTATAAAAATATCGATCCCACGAGGACTTAATTCCTACTGTTGTTATTAATTATTGATTATATTTATTTACAAGTATCTAATTATAAGGAGAATAGAATTGATTGCATTTGGTTGGTTGAATGTGGTTTTGCAAAATAAAATAAAAACAGACTCAAAAGAAAATACTAAGGAAAATAAAAGAAAAGACTCAAGGATCTAGGGTCGTGACTCCTCACAATATTATTATAAAGATGAATTGATTCTCTTATTTATGTGTAATAAATTAATTTTTTAACCTGGAACACAAAAATATGCAAAATCCTCTTCCGATGGTCAGACGCAAATACCCAGTATAACCCAATTGAACCATATTCCTATGTCAACCACATTACCTTGGATTCATTAAGTTTAAGTTCCAATTATGGCTACCCCCGCCCGACAGGTATATGTCTATCCTGTAAGGAAATCTATTAAAGGGTTATCTATCCTCAAGGAAGATCGTGGGCTATTGAATCTAAGGCTGAAACCTAAAATCCCTATGTCTAGTTCTTTTTAAGTTTACCATATCAATCTTATTGGTGATCAGACAACAAGAAGCATTAAGCTTAAGACTCAATAAACAAACTAAAGAACTACCCATAAAAAGAAAATCAATTATTAAGTGTGTGTATTGTGTTTCATCACTTCCCTAGAATAAAAATAAAATGCTGGGGGTTAGAGGATCCACAATTAATATTTCTTATCTAAGAATCTCACTTATTATAATATATAAATTATTTTATATTCTGCTTTCTCAGGAATTAATAATATTAAACATTTAAAACCAGCCATATAGGCGGTAATCCATTTAGTCCAATTACACCAGCCATATAGGCGGTAATTATCTGTCACATAAAGACCAGCCATATAGGCGGTAAGGTAATTTATATTTAAACCAGCCATATAAGCGATAATAAAGTCTGACATTAATTAATCCGGTTAAATTATAATTTAAATATTATAATTAAGTGAGATTTACCTAAATAATTATATTAAAGGTTTCACCTTTTACCCCAGCGGTAAATTAACTACTAAACATTAAAGAAAGGTAGAAGAAGAGAACTACTATTACTGAAAATTAAAATACATAAATTAAAAATATTATTTATATATACAAAAATAGATGCTTCCTATAAAATCAGGGAGAATTTCCCAAGGAGAGCATGAAGAAAAATGAATCCGGCGGCCTCATTTTATAGGCCGATTTTGGTCCAGCGTCGCGACGTTGGAAACAGTCCACACGGAGTCCACGCGGGTTGACCACGCGTCTGTCGGCAGCAATAATTGAGCCACGTGTCACGCTGTGGTTGGCTGGCGATACGGTCAAATATCAGGACGACACGTGGCAGGCGCTGATAGGTGGGAATTTCTGTCCAATAGCAGCTTGACACGTGGCGGCACCTGATTCGTCAATAATTCGGTCCAATGGTGAGACGACACGTGGCACGCGCTTGGTTTGGTCCAATCAGATGTTAACACGTGGCGGCGGGCGCACGTTAGCATAACCGTTGTGATGGTGACACGTGTCACGGCGCACGTTAGCATGATCGGTGCACGTTAGCAAGTTTTGACCAATCAGATTTCGACACGTGGCACAAGGCGCAAGTTAGCAAGTCTGGCTCATGCTGGGCGTCGCGACGCGCAAGGATTTAGCGTCGCGACGCGTAAAAGATGAAAATATCCCTGTTGACGCATTTTTGTCCCAAATTGCCTCCAATGCTTTCCAAACTTTATTTATCTGCAAAATAACAACAAAACACATCAAAACGTTCATAAAACTCGAGAAACAATGCAAAACATTAGGCTAAATGAGTGGGAAGAAGTGATGTAATTACCACTCATCAATCACTCAAAGTGACTAATGATTTGACGCTTGATGCGACTAGCGATTTGACGCTTGATGTGACCTGCGTGCCGCACTCGAATTCGAAATGCGAATGCGCTCGCAAACACTCCCGGGCTCGGGTTCGCTAATTCCAAATTAACGAATTTTCCATTGCGACACAATTAAATAATTATGCATAGCAAAATCACTATTCACATCGCAAATAATTAATTCTAAATTAACTCGTTCGCCCGAATTAAAATCTAATTTCAATTCCGCGTCGAA
This sequence comes from Zanthoxylum bungeanum, assembly GCA_019454045.1. Lineage (NCBI taxonomy): Eukaryota > Viridiplantae > Streptophyta > Magnoliopsida > Sapindales > Rutaceae > Zanthoxylum > Zanthoxylum bungeanum. The sequence continues at coordinate 48,976 of SKCR01028803.1, read as the reverse complement.
ATCCAATTTCGTATAATATATCGAATATATTATTTTATCGATTAATTCCAAATTCATCGTTTTCTCTCTTTAATTAATATTTTATCCCAGATAAAATATATCTGCAATTAATCCCAGATTAATTCTCTCTCATCTAATTAATCCCAGATTAATAAAGTGCGAGTCATACGTCATCGGCGAATCTTCGGGAAACGACCCATGAGATCCCCGAATATGTTGGCAGTAAATACGGTCGTCGGACTATCCGAACACGTAAGTACCTAGTACTACGTTTGTACCAATTTACAAGACAAGGTTGGCTTCTAGCAAAGCGCCATGCCTACCCAATTCTCCAGAAATATCCTTACAGGAATATGTGATCTATATCAGGCGTAGTATACGTAGTATTGCGTATTTCGATCCAGTATCGGATGTCACATGCAAGGCCTGGGGCTGGAAATGTGTCTGCCCCGTACGAAGCACATATCGGATCTCTGGTAACTAGTCTCTATAATCGGATAAACATGACCTAGTCATAATATCCCGATAGCTGCAACATATAAGACAACAAGTTCTGTATCCTACGTGACCATCATCTCCACTATGACTGGAGTGATAATTATGTCTTGACATCACACCCAACACACTACAATTCTCAATATACCCAGCAGAGGCGTACACAGAACCTGTTAAAGCCCTGGAAGACCTAAAACCAAAGTATATTGATTGTCGCAAGTATTAGCGGTGCAAGTCTCAGGTTAAGACCAAATACACTTACCCTGATTTCGGACTTCTATAGACACATAGTCATACTACCAATGGAATTCCGAGGGGTCTATCCAGAGCGAAGCTGTTTTCCCTACCATCGGTAAAACACAACCTCCTACTACAATTGCATGAGTATCCTATACCCAAATATATGAGAACTATGCCGTTATTCCCTCACAACACGCACAAGTGTAATACTAGTCTTTTACGCATTATCGATGTCCAATCTCGATAATACTATGACTAGGGATATTTAATGATTAAACCTTCGTGGATTGATACTGTCTCATATCATCTCAATCCAGGAACTAATCATAAGGACCTTCTATCATTTATACATCTTGGTGATCTAATCACAAATGATAAAAGAGCAATTTCCTTTGTCATATAGTTAATTTGTACAACAACACCATGATCTGTACAAATAGTGACGCTATGGGTCATAACTGTCCAACAATATTTATGAACATGAACTAGATATAGGTTGTTCTTGAGCATGTTGCGTAGATTCGGTTAAGATATTGTACAAATCACATCATTACAAGTGGCATAAGTAATGGACCATTCCGAACCCAACAGGTTTGAGGTATTCCCTTGCGAGGGGTGAGTGCGGCCTTAAATCTTTGTCCCGGTTGACACCGGGTGGCGACTCCATGTTATTTCTCCGATTTAGTTCCCCGTGAGCTATTCCGTACTCCCAACTAGGCCGTGAGCCTGGTACAGCGTCGCTGATTTCAGTGTCCTACAGTCTGGCGACTCCACTGGGGATAGAGAATTGGCTCCGAAATCATGTCTTGTGATGTTTATGATTTGTGCTTTAGTTAGCTGTGTCTATAGTGGGTTGAAAGAGGTTTAATCAAAGGCATTATTAAAGCTTGGTAATGGTTTGGTGTCTTCCTTCATTCACTACCTTCCTACGAGGAAAAACTGTGAAGGCACCTAGATAATCATGTACTCGTAGCTTACTGTGATGGACTAATTTGGAGGACTCGTTGTTTATTCATGTCACCAAGCGATAAGAGCCTAAGAGGCTTGGGTATTTAAGAGAGTTCGCTCCACCCTCCCTCTGGGGAATCTACAACGGGAAATCCATTTGACAGTCAGTCACGCACCTTAACTCGTTGGCACGTACCGTAAGGTATAAAAGAGGTGCGCTCACTTGGTCTCTTGAACCCTTGAGTGGGGAGTCCTAGTTGTGGGCAATCCTTCGTCAACGAGAGCCTTTGTCCGCACTCCTGTAAACCCACATGAAAACCTTAGTCGTAGAACTAATATAAATTATTTATTTTGTGTTTATGTTTTGGACCGTCGTCATTTGGATCCAGTTGGACCTTTTTTCAGAAGATGTGAACTTGTTGGGCTATTTAATCTGGGACGAGTTCATGTCATTTGACAGTTGGGCCAAAAGCTTCTAAAATGCTGATGGGCCACTTTATGTGTGGGCTTCTTATCATTTGAAGTTGTTTAGCCATGTTATCGCAAAGTGTAAACCTGTTGGGCCTTTTCAACTGGGACAAGTTTGCGCCGTGCAATAATGTGATTGAACACTTTAGAATGATAATGGGCCAATTAGTATAGAATTTTTATGAATTTATGCATTACATGCATTGCACGCATACACACTAACACACGATCTTAAAAGACACCATAGATTCCCGTTGGGTTAGGGAAGAGGGGAGACTAATCAAAAGGCCATCAATGAACATGAGTGAATCAGTCAACGATGGGTCTCGAATGGATCAGATTGAAGCTAACCTCACCAAAATGACTGAACAACTGCAAGCTTTGACTGTCGCCATGTCTAATATGGTCGTGCCCCGCGCCGCGGGAGGATCTGAAAATGAGAGGCGTGAGAGCCCTTCAATTAGATTGAATGATGATATCCCTGGTTTTGATGATGATATGGCCGAATATACCGCGGGAAGAATAGCCGGGTCACAGGCCGAATTACAGAAGCTCCGAGATCAGGTAGAATTAGTTACCCGTAAGATGAGGGGCAATCATGAAGACCTGTTGGATTATGTGGCAATGACGTTTGAGGAACAGTTGCCAGCTCAGTTTAAAATTCTGGATATAGCCAAGTTCAATGGGAATGGGGATCCGAGGGTCCATCTCCGATAATATGTGTCAGTTATGAGTTCAGTGGGCCTGTCACAGCGCCAAGTTCAGAAAATGTTTGGGATGTCACTTGAAGGGGCGCCAGTAGTGTGGTATCATAGCCTCGAGAGAAAGGTCAAAGAATATTGGAGGGAATTGGTAGATGCATTTCTGAAATAGTATGTTACAGACTTGGAGATTGATTTGTCACTCCGCGATTTGGAGAATACCAAGCAGAAGCCGGAAGAGAGCTTCAAGGAGTATGTAGATCACTGGAGGAGCCAGCTTCTGAAGATGCAGACTCGGCCTTCGGAGAAGGACCAGATAAAGATGATTATCAAGGATACTAAGCCCTCAATTTATGGTAAACTGAGGAGGATGACATCTATGATTGGCGATTTTCGACAGTTGAGGGAGACAGTTATGAATATTGAAGAGGAAGAGGCTAAAAACTGAAAGTTCTATGGCCAGAATAGAAGGAATATTGTGGGACCTTCAGGGACTATGCCCGCTACCACTGAGGTCACTACCATTAAAAACAGGTGATTTTCCAACCTTGGTAAGCCTCTTTCAAGGGTGTTCGAAAAGCTCAAGATGCAAGGGCTCCTAAAACCCTTAGAACCTAAACCACTTCTAAACCCTGTGCCACATTACCTTGACTTGAACTTATACTGTTACTTCCACCAACAAAAGGGTCACGAAACTGACAACAGCCCCCGCCTTAGGCACGAGATCCAAGACCTCATTGACACCCACAAAATACCCGACCCAGAGAAAAAATAGCCAAACACATACCATAACCCCTTGCCTAACTACCACTCTGTTCCACCACCCATCTACATGATAAACTCCGGCTTGCCCGAAACCTTTGTCCTCCAAACCTTCAACCACCAAGCTGCTTACATGGGGATAAAGGATGACAACGGTGAAAAACCATAGGCCGAGGAAGAAGGCAGTGCTGTGAATGATGAAGCTGTTCCTCATAGTTTATTTGATCCTGCATTGTTAAAGACATTGATTTTGTCTATTTGTTCGAACCTTTTTAATGATAATAAAGATGTTCATTTCGCTTACTTGCCTGAGTCTCTTCTTTCAACCAGAAACATGAGTATATTTGACAAAAGCATTCGACACTGGTACTATGATTCTCAGCGATGTTTAGAACACGGGGAATCCTCAGAAGAATCAAGCAGAAAAGACAGGATAGCCATTAAGTAATGAGAAATGGGGTAGTGAGACTGTCAGATTTAGAAAAGAATGAGTTCACCGAGCCGATCAATGTAGACAAATTGAAACAGTACTTTGCTTGAGGAAGGGAAGACCGAGCAGTCACTAAGAGAATTGGCGGAAGACCTAACCCAACGGAATAGGAAATTCATTCATGCATGCATACATGTAACGCACTTGCATTCTTTTTATGTTTTGTTTTGTTTGTATTCATAGGTTTCAACGGAGAAAAAAGAGAAAGCGGCAAATGCAAGCCAACCAGAAGCAACAATAATACAGTGTCATCAGTTTTAGGAATGAATCATGGGGTTGAGTGACCGGTGCTTACACACGTGTATAACGCTAGTACACGTATCGTTCAAGTAGTATAAAAAGTATCGATCCCACGAGGACTTAATACCTAATCTATTAATTTTATGAGGTCAAATGATTACTAGTATCTAACAGGTTGTTTGATTGATTTGAAAAGGTGACAATTCTAAATTTAAAAACAAGTAAATAAAATTTCTTGAAAGTAGGTTTAAGAAAATTCAATATTAAAAACTATCTAGGGTTGTGAATCTTTCCAATATTATTTAAAGATGAAGTGGTTATCTTATAGTTGGGTAATATATCGATTTATTAACCTGGAACACTAAATTATGTAAAAGCCTCTTCCGATGGTCAACTACAAATATCCAGTATTGTTGGATAATATGACCCATAGCGTCACTATTTGTACAGATCACGGTGTTGCTGTACAATTAACTATGTGACAAGGAAATTGCACTCTCATCATTTGTGATTAGATCACCATAGATGTATAAATGAAGAGAGGTCCATATGATTAGTTCCTGGATTGAGATGATATGAGACAGTATCAATCCCCGAAGGATTAATCATTAAATATCCCTAGCCGAAGTATTATCGAGACTGGACATCGATAATGCGGAATAGGCTAGTATTGCACTTGTGCGCGTTGTGAGGGCACAACGGCATAGTTCTCATATATATATAAGTATTGGATACTTATGCAAGTGCAATAGGAGGTCGTGTTTCACCGATGGTACGGGAAACAGCTTCGCTCTGGATAGACCCCTCGGAATCCCATTGGTATTATGACTATGTGTCTATGGGAGGCCGAATCGAGGTAGGTGTGTATAGTCTTAACCTGAGACTTGCATCGCTAATACTTGCGATAATCGGTAAACTCTGGTCTTGGTGGTACAGGGCTTTAACCGGTTCTGGGTACACCGCTTCTGGGTTTATCAGGGAGTCGTAGTGTATTGGGTGTGATGTCGAGACGGAAGTGTCACTTCAGTCATATTGGAGTAGATGTCACGCAGGATATGGTACTAGTGCTCTTGAGTGTTGCGCAACCAATCGGGATATTGTGACCAGGTCATGTATATCCGATTATAGAGACTATGTTACCAGACATCCGATATGTGTTTCGGACGGGGCAGACACTTATCCAGCCCCAGCCCTAGCACGTGATTATCCGATACTGGGCCGATATACACAATACTACGGTATTCTACGCTTGATACAGATCTATATATTCCTGTAAGAATATTTCTGGAGAATTGGGTAGGCATGGCGCTTTGCTAGAAGCCAACCTTGTCTTGTAAATCGATATAAACGTAGTACGAGGTACTTACGTGTTCGGACAGTCCGACGATCGTATTTACTGCCAACATATCCGGAGATCTCATGGGTCGGTTCCCAAAGATTCACCGATGACGTATTACTCGCACTTTGATTAATCTGGGATTAATTAGAAGGGAGAGATAGAATTAATCTGGGATTAATTCGATGAGAGAGAAAATTAATCTGGGATTAATTGCGGAGATATTTTATCTGGGATAAAATATTAATTAAAGAGAGAGAACGATTAATTTGGAATTAATCGATAAAATAATATATTCGATATATTATTAGAAATTGGATTTTGACGCGGAATTAAAATTAGATTTTAATTCGGGCGAACGAATTAATTTAGAATTAATTCGTTAGCGACGTGAATAGTGAATTCGCTAGGCGTAATCACTTAATTACGACGCGACGGAAAATTCGTTAATTTGGAATTAGCGAACCCGAGCCCGAGAGTGATTGCGAGCGCGTTCGCATTTCGAATTCGAACGCGGCACGCAAGTCACATCAAGCGTCAAATCGCTAGTCGCATCGATTGTCAAATCAATTGTCACTTTGAGTGATGTGATATGACATGTTGTCACTTTATTAAAGTGACATGATGTGAATATAGAAAGTGATTGTTGAAAGTTGATAGACTTGTTTGTGTATATATATTTTATTCATTTACTTGGTAAATGGAATAAAGATATATGTATATAAAAATCATTTTCTCTCTCTCTTGGACCAATTTTGTTCACGTTTTTGGCTATTCCTTTTGCCATTCACGTGACTCACTTTTTATTGGTCATTATTGTTCACGTTTTTTGGCCTAATTCAGGACCACATTCACGTGACACTCTGCACTTCTTTTGGTCTTCACGTTTTAGACAAAATGGAGCCAAAACTTTCTCTCTTCTTCACGGTCTTGGACCGTTCTTCTTCTTCTTCTTGTTGTTGCGTTTTCTGCCGAAAATGGAGAAGCAAGATTTGATTTTGTTTCATAAACTTAGTGCTAGCACACTCTAGGAGTGATACAAAGGTGATAGGGAAGTGAGTTTGTGAGCATGGAAGCTTGAAGCTTTGAGCTTCAATGGATCTTGCATGGCCGAATCTTGGACGCACAAAGATGATCAAAACCGAGCAACCCCTGCAGTTTTTGGAACAAAACCGAGCATGATGAGAGCACCAAAAACGCACCTTTGTTCTTCTTTCATCAAAACCGAAAATCAAAGTGAGTATATCCGCACCTCCTTTGATGTGTTCATATGTGGTTTTTATGCTCATGTTTTGTGATCTTTGGGACATGATTGAACTCCAACAATGGTATCAGAGCTTTGGATGCATGAAACCGAATTAGGGTTCTTGGTAATTTGGGGCTTTTTGATTTTGGCTTGATTATGACAATTGATTGTTTAACATGCTTATATATGATCTAATTTGATATATATGTAATCAATTTGACAAAAGAATTCATTGGATTGATTTTCCCCAATTTGCAAATTTTTGGTCAAAACTTTAATTTGGGTAAACTCGATTTAGGCATGATTTGGTTGAATTGTTTGATGCATTATGCTTGAATGAGGTTGAATTGAAGTTGTGCATGATCAATTTCAAGAAAATTGGATTAGATCAATTTTCCCCAATTCTTAGGTTGGATATGAAACTTGAATTGGGCAAAATGTGTTTAAAGCATGTTTTAATTGAATTGGATTTTAAGTATGCTTAGAACATGTTTAATTGAGATTGTGTGTGATCAATTTCATGAAATTGGATTGGATTCATTTTCCCCAAATTGGAGGCTTGGCCGAAAATTGTAATAACCCTAATGTCTTGGTAATTTTGTTTTGTTTGATCATTGGATGACTTAAAACAATTGGTTAATGTTGTTTTGAAGTTCAATTGGATTGAATTTTGATTTGGAACATTTTTCCCTTTTAAAGTGGCTTGGCCGATTTTAAAGAACATGAAATTCTTTGTGATTTTGTTGTTTTAATTCATTGGATGAATTGAATTGATTTGGGAAATTAAGATTGTGGACTCAATTGGATTGAAACCGAATCGAATTGAAAAACCCCTAATTGCCGAGACTTGAAAGCATGTTAATTGGGTTTGATTTTAATTGAATTGTGTTGGACACTATTTGGTTGTTAAAGTGCATGATTAATTAGGCTAATTGATATTTTAGAAATGTTAATTGGGTAATTGATTGTGTATTACACTTAGGTTAATTAATTGTGAATTTGGAATTTTATAAGTTAATTAATTTGGGCTTAATTTTGGAAATTGGGCTTGTTAGGTTGTAATTGGGCTTTTGGGCTTTGTTGTAACAAAGTTGGGTTTAGGCAAAATTGGTTGGATCCAATTAGGCCCAAAACCGAATCCAAAAGGTCCAATTATGACTTAATGGACCTTAATTATTTAATTGGGCCTAATGGGCCAAAATTAATTTAAAGGCTTATGGGGTAACTCCCGGATTGGATTTTGGTTGTTCGGTTTGACCCGAGTTGACCAAAAGTCCACGCCTATAGAAATTAATTAAAAGCCCATTGGACTTTAATTAAATAAAACATTAGATGTTAGTCGTGGCTTTGAGACCCGTTGCGATTAAATTTGGAATTTAAGTCGTAAAGGTTCGTTAATAAAGTGTAATATTTAATTTAGAATTAAATAATGAATTAGAATTAAATACGTATTAAATTGGATTTAATTATGTAATTTAATTTAATTCGTAGAAATTGTACTTTGAGTACGTGTTCGCAAAACGAGTTTGACTCGAACAAAATCAAATCTTTGTTTGAACATTGGATGATCACTAATATTCAAGATTAATTAATTTGATTGATTGATTGATAACATGCTTGTATGAACACATGGTTGTGATGTTTGAATAATGTATATCGGATGGATATTAGTCGGGTTGGGCGATTTTGGAAATTGTAATAAATTTGATTTATTAAATTGGACCTGCGTGTCCAGCCTTATCTCCTATTTCTTTGTATTCTCTTCTCACCTATTCCCCTCCATGTAAAAGAGGTTTCTTTAGAAGTGTAGTGTAACGGGTAGAAGTAATACAAGTGCTAGCGGGAGAGAGAAAGTGAGAGATTTGATCTAGGATCAATGTAAAATATCCATCCGCATATCATTATTATTTTATTTCATACTCGCTTTATTATGTGTTTAGAATGCATGCTTAAGGGTGTATGATGATGAGACCTTAACAAAGATAATTAAATTGGTAGCCAATTTGCACGCGAAAAACCCTCGTTAAATATCATGCGTTTTTCCTTCCATTGAGTGATTCTTACTCAAGATCCGAGATTGGCAGGGGTTGTTGGCCAAAGTCAAGCCCTTGTCCATCAAAGATGTGTTTTAATCACGAGGCTTTGTTCCATATCGGTGTCGTGTCCAAGTTGTGGTTTGTTGGCCAAAGTCAAGACCACTTCTTGTCCATTGACATTGATTACGAAGCTTCCATGTCAATGGGTCCGCGCTTGACTGGATCATTAGGTTTGTTGTGCCAAAGCCAAGGCCTAGTTGATTCAGAGGAAAAAGGTTAGGGTATACATTCGATGTATAGGCATATATAAGATATATGTTTGGGACTTGGATGTCCACCTACTGGATCTAGGAGTTGGATGAGATCCAATTGATCTTCGAGATCTACCTAGTTAATTATCATACAATTTGTTGGCCAAAGTCAAGATTGTGTGATATTTAACGGGATCCTAGCCCACTAGGAAACACGGTTTCCCGAGTACTCGACAGAGGGTTAGAGGCTCGACGAAAAATAGTGGGAGGCAAGTATTGAATTTGCAACATTCGTTCGAATACTCGCTAAATGCGCTCATTTAAATTATTTCGTCATTAGATTAAATGTTAGTTAGACTAATATTTAAATTGTTGTTTTAATTAACAGTTGGACTGTATTATACTTGATTATATATAATTGGATTATATTAATCAATATATTTGAATTAATTAATTTCAGTTTACAGTTGATTTTATAATTGGATTATAGTAATCAATGTAATTGAGGTTAATTAATTTGGATTATATTTGATTATATAGTTGGACTATTATAATCATTATAATATATAAAGTACCACTAATCGTTGATTAAATAGTTGGACTATTGTAATCAAGATAAAATTGAAAAGTTGGATATTTAAAATATAATCTAGGATTAAAATATTTTAAATGATTTAATTTTCATATTGGGAATAAATAATAGGTTACTTTATTTGATAAAATAACTTATTATACCTTAAGCCCAAAATTAAGCAAGATAAGTAGAGCATAAAATCTTTGGAAGATTTTTGTGATGATGACTTTAATGCTTAATTTAATATACTTGTCATAAATCTAATTTTGGATTTAAGAAGTATTAAAATTGCAATTTATAATTCTTGGAGAATTAATTGACTATTCATGTAAAGTCAAAGTTTGCAATTGGGCATGTAGCACGAGGTGCACATTCCTTTCAATATTCTAAAAACCAAGGCTTGGCCTAAGTTTCCTAAAATATTAAAAGGATAATTGACATATCCCAAAGTGACTACCATTTGGATATGGAAGACACAAAGGAATTAAAGAAAGGGCGAGGCTCTAACTTTAAAAATGTTTGTCTTAGTTATGTTCACAGCTAGTATTGAAATTAGATTTTAAATACTTAGTGTGGTACATAAAATATATGTGTTGATATTCAGAATCTGCTTTGAGCAGGATACTGACTTCAAGCTGAGATTGCTCTGCGAATCGGAAACGGGACGAAAGTCGCTGTTTCGACCGTAGATACCTAAGTTTAGGAACTACCTGGGTATGTACTTAATTAGGAACTGTTATAATGTAACTAGTTTGACTAGAGACATTATCTCTTTATCAGTGTTTAATCCGTTGCGGATAAACCTTTATATTATAGAACACTGAGTGTTTTATTATATAAAGATGATACTGAGATAAATACATTAGATGTAAATAACAGAATTTATATTTTGAATATATAATTAAAATCTCAAACATATAAATTGACAAATAAATAGCTTAAATTGATTTGATCAATAGAGACTTATTCGTGGCATTGTTGTCTAGGACACAATTTAACGAGACTCGTATATCCACACTTTTGAAGAGTGGATACTAGGACTGATTTGACTATTCAAATAAGGTCTGCGAATCTAGTTTATTAGGTAAAGTACCTAAAATACTATTTACTTGGTAATAGTGTAAGTGCCACCGATCTGATAGCCCTATTCATGGTGAAGTAAGTGGGCCCATATCTAGCTAGGCTAGATGTGAACATGAATATTTCGTGACCTTAACGGATGTGGCATCACGTTATGGTTATGTGTTTCTTTTGAAGAACACAAATCAGAAACTTTAAAGTTTCGACACGAAATACATAAACAGATCGGCTATAGTATTATTCCGCCACGGTAAGACCGTAATGGAAAATACTTAAGCAGTAAGTTTCGTACATACATGAAAGAGTACGGTATTCTTTCATATGAGGACTCCTCTTGGAACACGTCATTTTGACGGTGTGTCCGAACAGGATTAACCGAATTTTGTTAGACATAATAAGGTTAATCACGAGTCGCTTTAAGCTATCATTTCCTTCAATAGGATATGTACTAACAGTGCAAAACTTATTTAGAATAAGGTTCCATATAAATCTGTTTGACAGATATCGTATAGGATATGAACAGGAAAGAAACGAGGTTTCTCATTCCTGACAATTTGGGTATGCTAGGCATAACGTTTGGATGATACCAAACTAAGGACCCAAATTGGATAAGTGCCAATATAGGTCATCCTAGGGATACCATAAGTATTGTACTTAACACCTCACTAGAGAACAATTAGATTGTTGCTCTCCATGCGGTTTTCCTAAGAGGAATACCGATATGCAGTGGTAAGTGGGAGGATAGTATAACTCGATGAAAATCGAGTAATACTGTTCTAGGCACTGAATCTTAATGGAACATATATAGTTCATCAAGGATGAAACTACCATTAATCTTCGAATACACAAGAACAAAGGAAGTGATACGAGGTATCGACTCCCTATTATGACAAAGTGTCATGAGTCCGAAATGGACTCCATGTATATCAATATGTTTGGATTGAAGCAAGCATAAGGTTCTTGGAACTGACGTTTTGAAATAATCAAAATAGTTTATGATTTGACTCAAAACGAAATAATTCTTGTGTATATAAGGAGGTTAGTGGGAGAGGGCACTGACAATGAAATTCCCATAAAACACTCGGTGAAAGCTTGGCTTTCATAAGAAATTCTCCGTAGAATTCTGGGAGTAACAACCTTTATTCAAGGAATAAAGATCTACTGGGCTAGATTTGGAGTTGGTAACACTCTCTGAGAAATTGTACATTAAAATGTACTTGTATTGGTGTCTCATACGCTTTGAGCATATGGAGTCACAATCGGGTCAATCCAAGTGATAGTCACTGGATTGAAGATTAAGAACATCTGTTAGTATCTGAGAGAACTAAAGATGTTGTCTTAAATTATGGAGATGGAGAACTTGAAGTGACTGGGATCACTGTTGCAAGTTTCCAAACCGGTAAATACTGCGGTACTATAAAGATTGAACACTGGGACAGTGAGCTGGAAATCTTCCGAGCAAGATAACTGTTGCCGAATTAACAACAAATACGGATTATTGCTGCAGCTAAGGCAGCAATAGAAGCCATTTGGATCGATAATAAATCTAATTAGATTAGATATAGTTCTGTTAGCAGCTGAGCTAGGCGTCAGCACAGGCTAAAGAATTAAAGGTCTCATCGACGATCCAGATATATACTTCTATATCATCTGATTCGTTCGGATCATACATCGTGGCGATGTGATGATCGTGTAAATCGCGTCAGACGATAATTAAGCAAATCCGCTGACGAAAACCTTTCCTCAGCAATTTGAGCGAATTGTACATAGTTCGGGTGTTAGACACTCGAGTGACTGGCTATGTGCCAAGTGGGAGATTGTTGGATAATATGACCCATAGCGTCACTATTTGTACAGATCACGGTGTTGCTGTACAAATTAACTATGTGACAAGGAAATTGCACTCTCATCATTTGTGATTAGATCACCATAGATGTATAAATGAAGAGAGGTCCATATGATTAGTTCCTGGATTGAGATGATATGAGACAGTATCAATCCCCGAAGGATTAATCATTAAATATCCCTAGCCGAAGTATTATCGAGACTGGACATCGATAATGCGGAATAGGCTAGTATTGCACTTGTGCGCGTTGTGAGGGCACAACGGCATAGTTCTCATATATATAAGTATTGGATACTTATGCAAGTGCAATAGGAGGTCGTGTTTCACCGATGGTACGGGAAACAGCTTCGCTCTGGATAGACCCCTCGGAATCCCATTGGTATTATGACTATGTGTCTATGGGAGGCCGAATCGAGGTAGGTGTGTATAGTCTTAACCTGAGACTTGCATCGCTAATACTTGCGATAATCGGTAAACTCTGGTCTTGGTGGTACAGGGCTTTAACCGGTTCTGGGTACACCGCTTCTGGGTTTATCAGGGAGTCGTAGTGTATTGGGTGTGATGTCGAGACGGAAGTGTCACTTCAGTCATATTGGAGTAGATGTCACGCAGGATATGGTACTAGTGCTCTTGAGTGTTGCGCAACCAATCGGGATATTGTGACCAGGTCATGTATATCCGATTATAGAGACTATGTTACCAGACATCCGACATGTGTTTCGGACGGGGCAGACACTTATCCAGCCCCAGCCCTAGCACGTGATTATCCGATACTGGGCCGATATACACAATACTACGGTATTCTACGCTTGATACAGATCTATATATTCCTGTAAGAATATTTCTGGAGAATTGGGTAGGCATGGCGCTTTGCTAGAAGCCAACCTTGTCTTGTAAATCGATATAAACGTAGTACGAGGTACTTACGTGTTCGGACAGTCCGACGATCGTATTTACTGCCAACATATCCGGAGATCTCATGGGTCAGTTCCCAAGATTCACCGATGACGTATTACTCGCACTTTGATTAATCTGGGATTAATTAGAAGAGAGAGATAGAATTAATCTGGGATTAATTCGATGAGAGAGAAAATTAATCTGGGATTAATTGCGGAGATATTTTATCTGGGATAAAAATTAATTAAAGAGAGAGAACGATTAATTTGGAATTAATCGATAAAATATATATTCGATATATTATTAGAAATTGGATTTTGACGCGGAATTAAAATTAGATTTTAATTCGGGCGAACGAATTAATTTAGAATTAATTCGTTAGCGACGTGAATAGTGAATTCGCTAGGCGTAATCACTTAATTACGACGCGACGGAAAATTCGTTAATTTGGAATTAGCGAACCCGAGCCCGAGAGTGATTGCGAGCGCGTTCGCATTTCGAATTCGAACGCGGCACGCAAGTCACATCAAGCGTCAAATCGCTAGTCGCATCGATTGTCAAATCAATTGTCACTTTGAGTGATGTGATATGACATGTTGTCACTTTATTAAAGTGACATGATGTGAATATAGAAAAGTGATTGTTTGAAAGTTGATAAGACTTGTGTATATATATTTTATTCATTTACTTGGTAAATGGAATAAAGATATATGTATATAAAAATCATTTTCTCTCTCTTGGACCAATTTTTGTTCACGTTTTTGGCAATTCCTTTTGCCATTCACGTGACTCACTTTTTATTGGTCATTATTGTTTCACGTTTTTTGGCCTAATTCAGGACCACATTCACGTGACACCTGCACTTCTTTTGGTCTTCACGTTTTAGACAAAATGGAGCCAAAACTTTCTCTCTCTTCACGGTCTTGGACCGTTCTTCTTCTTCTTCTTGTTGTTGCGTTTTCTGCCGAAAATGGAGAAGCAAGATTTGATTTTGTTTCATAAACTAGTGCTAGCACACTCTAGGAGTGATACAAAGGTGATAGGGAAGTGAGTTTGTGAGCATGGAAGCTTGAAGCTTTGAGCTTCAATGGATCTTGCATGGCCGAATCTTGGACGCACAAAGATGATCAAAACCGAGCAACCCCTGCAGTTTTTGGAGACAAAACCGAGCATGATGGAGCACCAAAAACGCACCTTTGTTCTTCTTTCATCAAAACCGAAAATCAAAGTGAGTATATTCCGCACCTCCTTTGATGTGTTCATATGTGGTTTTTATGCATGTTTTGTGATCTTTGGGACATGATTGAACTCCAACAAGTATAACTCAATTGAACCATATGTCTATGTCAACCAAATTACCTGGATTCATTAAGATTAAGTTCCAATTATGGCTACCCCCGCCCGACAAGTATATTCCTATCCTGTAAGGAAATCTATTAAAAGGTTATCTATCCTCAAGGAAGATCGTGGGCTAATTAGTCCAAGGGCTTAAACCTAAAATCCTTTTTCCAAGTTCATTTTAAGTTACCAGTTCAATTTTATTAAAGCCCAGTTAATGAAAAAGCATTAAGATTAAGACTCAATAAATAAATATTTATATTACCCAAACTATAATTTAACCCATTATAAACCGGTGAAATTGGAATTCATCACAACCCCAGATAACTAATTTAGTTACAACACATAACTAGGGCTAGTAAAAACTTGAAAGTAAAAGACATAAAGTAAAAATGCTGAAAAGTAATTATGGTAAAGTAACAGCTGAAAAGTAAATTGCAATAAAATAAAATGCTAAGATAAAAGGAATTATTTTACTACTACTAATTTAGATATCTCCCATAATATAATACATAAACATGTGATAACATTACCAACCAGCCATATATGCGGTAACCCGATTAAGTCAAATTAAGTCCAACCAGCCATTAAGGCGGTAAAAAGATTTGTCCATGAGCCTGCCATATAGGCGGTAAGAAAGTTTAATTACCAACCTACCAATCTGGCGGTATCCTTGATTAGTCAAGTTTAAACCAGATTAAAATGAATTACCAACCGACCAATATAGCGGTATCTTTTTTAAGTCAAATTTTGAATAGTTTATATATTATATTAAAGGGAGATTAATCTAAATAGTAATAGTAAAAGAATTACCTTTCACCCTAGCAGGGGGAGGTTACCTCCTCATGGTGAATAGTAAAAACTGTAAAAAGTAAAGAAAGTAAATTACTATAATTACAGAACGTAATTAAGATTTAATTACAAAACTTAAATTAAAAGAAACTAGAGAGAAAACTCCCTATTTATATGAGAGAATTCAGAGAGAATGGTACAACTGAAATCAGAAAACTGAGCTCTATTTATAGGCGTCGGTAAGGGTCGCGCGTCGCGACACGCGTTTTGTCGGCGTGCCATGCTCTGGTTCGTCGGCTTCAGATTCCGGATAAGGTGATAGGTGACACGTGGCAAGGTGATTGAAGTTCAATTATTGTGACACGTGGCGGCTCGTGATTGGCTGATTCAGATTCTTATCAGCCACGAGTCAGATAAGGATAAGTCAGTCAATAATTGATGCTGACGTGGCGACACATGGCAATTTGAGTGTCGGTACCATAGAATTGCGACACGTGGCACGCTGTGATTGGTTGATGATGACGTGGCAGCCACATGGCACTTTGACTTGGTCAACATGTGATGTGGATGATGACGTGGCAATGACGTGGAGTGACACGTGGAGACACGTGGCGATGGCGAGTGTCGGCACCGTAGGATGATGACACGTGTCACGGTGCACGTTAGCAGATCGGTTGTGATGGTGACACGTGGTACGGCGCACGTTAGCAAAGTCAAATTTTCTCAAATTCTGATTTATGGACCCGGTGCACGTTAGCACTGTTCGGCACATGATAGGCGTCGCGACACCAAGGTCTTGCGCGTCGCGATGCTGAAAATTACCAAAATGCCCTTTTTCAAATTTTCACTATTTTACTCCAAATCACCTCCAGAATGTCCTGAAACTTTATTTATCTACAAAATAACACAAAACACATCAAAATATTCCCAAGACTCAAGAAACTATACAAAATATTAGGTTAAATGAGTGGAAAATAGTGATATAATTACCACTCATCACACCCCCAAACCTAACATTTTGCTAGTCCTCGAGCAAAACACAAAATAAAATAACATAAACATTTTAAAAATAAAATAACATAAACATTTAGCGTATGCAACAAGCCTTTAAACCCCTAGGTGTCCCTAGTGGACGAGTTGTAGTCTCGTGAGGGTTTACAACAATGATACCCACAAATATTTTATAAAAGTAAAAAGGTAGTAAAAATAATGCACACAAAAGCAAAAAGACAAGCGAAAAGAGAATAAAGAAGTTAGTGACTAATCAGGTGAAATTTCTACTCCAAGTTACTAGTTGTTTTGTTTCTTTCTAAATTACTGAATAAGTAAATTCTCTGATTATATTTTCCATTCTCCATATACACAGCCAACAAAATATTAATCAACTCATTTTTGTCCACAACAGTCATAAGTGTAGTTGATAAGAGAGTAATATTTTTGTCCTAAAGTTTTATCAGAATTCACACCTTTTTGCAGCAATGGAATAATTTTTCTGATTTTTCTGATTTTTTTTAATTTTTAAATTTTATTTATATACAATACCTCCCGTCTATGTAGCGAGTGTTGGGTCGGTGGCTCCCAAACCAGTTGGCTTTAGGGCACCAGGTGTTAAGACACCCCTACAGACTTAATTACTCAGACTTCAGATATATATATATATATATATATATATATATTTGCAGTATCTTTGATCCATGTAGCGAGCTTTGGGCCAGTGACTCCAAAACCAGTTGGTTTTAGGGCACTAGGTGTTAAAACACCCTTACAGACTTAAAAACTCAGATCTCAGATTTTTTTTTTACTCCATCACTTTTTGAGATGCTTCCTCCAATTTAAACTAGAACACTGAATATTACAAACTTTTCAACTACAGTTCATGTCCGTATGTTACTATGCGTGTTGATAATACCTGCTAACTGAGCATATGAAGATCCATTTTAGTCAGCATTATGGAGAATTCAAAAATTAAATAATTCGAAAGGAAATAAACAAAAATTAACTTGTTCCGAAATAGGTTTGAAATACATCTCAGGAGTGGAAACTCCTTACTCAGCTATCTCTTACCAATTTCACATTTTTAGTCAAAATAAAACACAAAAACGCAAAATATTTTTGTAATTTTTGAAAATTTTCAATTTTTTTGTATTTTTCGAAAAAATTTTGGACTAAAAATAAAAACAACACACAACTAAAAACAAGATACTAATCAACTAATTCCCTCCCCCAAACCTAAATGAGACATTGTCCCCAATATCTTAAACAGTAGAAGAAGAGTTTAGAAGATAATACCTGGTTAGCTGAGATTCTACAGGAAATTAAAGGTTAAGATCCAGATTAATCCGACGCCTCTTACCATGATCGTCCTCGGACCAATTTATCTTTGAAAGGATATGGTAAACTTGTGGTTCATAGGCTAAGAGTTGGTCAATTAGATCCGGAGCAGTTCTAGCAGTAAAGAGTAGTTCTTTCAAAGGTTTTGACACGAACCTATTTCTCCGGGCATCATCAAGAAACACACAAAGAAAATCATAAAATCCATCAACGTTAAACAGCCCAATTGATTTCTGGTGTATGTTCAGGCTCGCCCAAGATAGTACTATAAAAATTTCCTCCAATGTGCCCAAGCCACCTGGCAAAACAATAAAAGCATCAGCACGGTTAATCATTTCTACCAGTCGTTCAAACATACCTGGCACGATCAGTTCCTCTCCGTTTGATGATCCAATAAGATTTGCCTCTGCCAAGGGTTTTGGGATGATTCCCAAAACATGACTGCCTCATTCCTGTACACCTTTTGAAACGATCCCCATTAGTCCAAGATTGCCTCCGCCATATACTAAGTGCATATTCCTTGCAGCTAAGACTCGACCCAATTCTTGTGATGCTTCTACGTATTGTGGTTTAGTACCAACACTACTACCGTAAAACACACAGATGTTTTCAACTCGTCTTCTTGAAGTGGCTTCCATGTTTTACTCTGGATGTCTTCAAAAGTGCAATGATGAGTTGAATTTATAACACCTGAAAAGGGTGAGTAAAATAATAGCACTAGTACTTGCCAAATGACAATTATTAGTTAATAGTAAAATAAATCGTGGTAGTCAAAAAGGTCTGGATCCTGTCGGAGAAAATAAAAGAAAACAATAAAATAAATCATAATTATTAGGAAAAGACAAAGAGATATAATATTTACAAAACTTTACAGCTTGATTGACGTCTATGCGTCAGGGACACGTTTCCCATCCAATTTTCTTATAAATTGGTAAACATGGTCTTTTTTAGTCAGATTCCCAAGACTTAACTATTGTCTTTCTTTTTGAAATTGTGTATGTAATTTGCGAAAGGCTATGTGAACATATCCACTGGGATGCGTCTCAAGAGTCGAAGATATATCATCTAAAGACTCCTTACTCAAGCCATCCCTAATGAATTTAATTTTTTCTTCGCGATTATCAGACACCATTCCTAAAGAACGACAACAAGTATTGCAATTCCAGCGTGCATATTTGTAACAAACACCCATTTGCTTAGCTCTACATTTCTTTGCATATGTGCTTCTTCCAAAACCAGACAGATGTGAAATAAAAGAGTCAGAAGACTCACCTGGAAATCGGACTCGTGCTTCAATTACCCAACGAATGTCATTAGAAACACCGTGAATTGTTAGTAGTCTCATCCGTTCCAAGCGAGCTTTGTAAACTTTCATCAGAGATTTTTGAGGGAGAGAAGGAAATTGCTTGTGAAGATTTGCGAGAGCTTCTTCCATCTTGAAATGTCTTAATCTGCAAAAACTAAACACACAAAATTAAATCACACCAAATCACAATATATACAAAAATTGCATGGGTTGCCTCCCTGCGAGCGCTAAGTTTAAAGTCGTCAGCTAGACGTGACTGCCTGAATGTTATGTTGGATCTGAAAGTGTGACACTTTCTTTTTGTCGCTCAAATGATTCTCCCCAGTAGTGCTTGACACGCTTGTTTTTAACCTTGAAAGTTTTGTTGGAGTGAGGATCATGTATCTCAACGACTCTATCTGGTAAAACTTTAGTGATCACAAATGGACCTGACCACCATGATTTTGGCTTCCATGGGAAGAATTTCACCCTTGATTTGTTTAACAGTACCTTCTGCCCTGGTTTCAGTTGTATGCGCACTAACTTCTCATAATGTCTTTTCCTTGTCTTTTCCTTGTACAATTTGGCATCCTCAAAAGGCTGTATGTGAAATTCTTCCAATTCTTTAAGCTGGTGGAACTTTTTCTCTTCTGTTGCTTGTAGTGCAAGAATAGGGTTCTTCAGTACGCAGTGCGCTTTATCTTCAGGCTTCACAGGTAATTGACATGCTTTAAATTTATCAGTAGAACTTTGTCTTTCATCAGAGTTCTGAACGGTACTATATATCATATCAAGTCTGAAACATTCCTCATTCTTTTCATCATCTGGGAAATTCATGGCCTTGAAAACATTGAATGTTACTTCTTGGTCTTGTACCCTCATGGTTAGTTCTCCTTTTTGTACATCAATAATGGTTTGACCTGTAGCCAAGAATGGTCTCCCGAGGATGATTGGCACGTCTTCGTCTACCTCCATATCAAGGATAATAAAATCTGTTGGGAAAATGAATTTGTCAACTTTGACCAGCACATCTTCAACTACACCTTTCGGAAATACGAGCGTTTTATCAGCAAGTTGTAGAGAGACTGAGGTGGGCATTGTTTCTCCAATCTGTAGTTTCCTGAAAATAGAAAAAGGCATCAAGTTAACACTAGCACCTAAATCACATAAAGCCTTACCAAAGTCATGTTATCATATGGTGCAAGGAACAATGAAACTGCCAAGATCTTTCAATTTTGGAGGAAGTTTCCTCTGAATGATAGCGCTGCATTCTTCTGATAATGCTACTGTCTCGTAATCTCCCAATCTCCGCTTTCGTGAAAGAATGTCTTTCATAAATTTGGCATAGCTGGGCATTTGTTCCAGCGCTTTTGCAAATGGAATGTTGATATGCAGCTTTTTGAACACCTCCAAGAATCGAGCAAATTGCTTGTCCAGTTTATTCTTCTGAAGACGCTGAGGAAAATGTGGAGGTGGAGTGATCTGTTCTTTTTCCTTTGCTTCTTTTTCCTCCATCTGTTGCTTTGTTTCTTTTGGAACTTCCTCAGCAGTTGTTTTGGCTCCAACATCTTTATTGATTTCAGTACCGCTTTTTAATATGATGGCATGACATTGCTCCTTCCTCATGTTCCTCGGATTTGGTTCAGTGTTGCTAGGAAGGTTACCTGGCGGTCTGTAACTCTGAGCATTGGCCAGTAGTCCAATTTGATTATCCAGTGCTTTAATAGAAGCTGATTGACTTTGAATTAATGCTGCTTGGGATTGAAACATAGCATCATATCTTGCTGCTTGAGAGTCGTGTTTTGCTTCTATCTTTTTCAAGTGGATCAACACTTCTGTTATTCCTGATTCATTTGCCTGCTCCTGCTCCTAGCCCTTGTTCTGTTGTTGGAATCCGGGTGGTGGGTTGTTCATTTGCCCTGAACTATTGCTCCATGCGAAATTGAGATGATTCCTCCACCCTGGGTTGTAGGTGTTGGAATATGGATTGTTCCCCTGTCTGTTGAAATTGTTGACATAATTCACCGTTTCTTTATGTTGGTTGAAAGATTCTGACTCAGGTGCTCCTCCAAATGGTGAACTTGTGGATCCACCATTAACTTTCATGTTAAGAGTTTCCAGATTTTTGCAAATCACATCCAGCTTGGAATTCAGTGCTGTGTTGGCTCCAAATTCATAAATTCCTGCAACTCTTTGGATCATGCTCCTTTCTGTTGGCCACAAGGAATTGTTGTTGGCCATTTCTTCAATTAAGTCTCAGGCTTGATCTTCTCCTTTTTCCATTAAAGCTCCTCCAGCAGCAGCATCAATTGTGGTTCTCATTATTCCAGAAAGTGCATTCTTAAAGGTTTGGACTTGTAGCCACTTTGCGATCTCATGATGAGGACATTTCCGGAGTAAATCTTTGAATCTTTCCCAAGCTTCGCAAAGGGACTCTGAATCTTGTTGCACGAAGGATGTGATGTCATTCCTCAACTTTGCAGTTTTGGCTGGTGGAAAGTACTTTGCAAGGAATTTGGTGGCTAGAGTGTTCCAAGTTGTGATGGAACCTGCTGGTAACGAATGTAGCCAAGCTTTAGCTCTGTCTTTCAGGGAATATGGAAAAACCTGCAGTCTCATTGCTTCTTCAGCTGCTCAGTTGTAATTGAAAGTACCACAAACTTACAGGAAGTTGCTGATGTGGGCATTAGGATCTTCAGTTGCATTCCCCCCGAACTGAACTGACTGCTTAATCATCTGGATGCATTTTTTGATGTCACCCACATTTTCTGGAAAGGGAGGAAGTACAATACAGGAAATGAAGCCGTCGACCACCGGAATGGTTCTGTCTCGAATGGGTATCGGTGGTGCAACTTGCAAAGGTTCAGGTTCCATGTTGACTAAAGCTTTTTGGCCTTCTCGCCTTTCCCTTCTCAACTGTCTGATGGTTCTTTCAATTTCTGGGTCAAGCGGTCGGAGTTCAAAGCTTCTGGTTCGTCTCATGTAGTTTCTGAGAACCTGAAACACAAGAAAACATCAATAATAAGTAAAAAGAAATTAGATACAAATAACGTATCTAACCCCTAAACTAATAGTAAAAGATAAATAAGTCCCCGACAACCGCACCAAAAACTTGACCGGTGCTTACACACACGTATAACGCAAGCGCACGTATCGTTCAAGTAGTATAAAAAGTATCGATCCCACGAGGACTTACTACCTAATCTATTAATTTTATGAGGTCAAATGATTACTAATATCTAATAGGTTGTTTGATTGATTTGAAAAGGTGACGATTCTAAATTTAAAAACAAGTAAATAAAATTGCTTGAAAGTAGGTTTAAGAAAATTCAATATTAAAAACTATCTAGGGTTGTGAATCTTTCCAATATTATTTAAAGATGAAGTGGTTATCTTATAGTTGGGTAATATATCGATTTGTTAACCTGGAGCACTAAATTATGTAAAAGCCTTTTCCGATGGTCAACTACAAATATCCAATATAACTCAATTGAACCATATGTCTATGTCAGCCAAATTACCTGGATTCATTAAGATTAAGTTCCAATTATGGCTACCCCCGCCCGACAGGTATATTCCTATCTTGTAAGGAAATCTATTAAAGGGTTATCTATCATCAAGGAAGATCGTGGGCTAATGAGTCTAAGGTCTTAAACCTAAAATCTATTTTCCAAGTTCATTTTAAGTTACCGGTTCAATTTTATTAATGGCCAGTTAATGAAAAAGCATTAAGATTAAGACTCAATAAATAAATCTTTATATTACCCAAACTATAATTTAACCCCTTATAAACCGGTAAAATTGGAATTCATCACAACCTCAGATAACTAATTTACTTACAACAAATAAAGGGAGATTAATCTAAATAGCAATAGTAAAAGAATTACCTTTCACTTTAGTAGAGGGAAGTTACCTCCACATGGTGAATAGTAAAAACTGTAAAAAGTAAAGAAAGTAAATTACTATTATTACAGAACTTAATTAAAATTTAATTACAAAACTTAAATTAAAAGAAACTAGAGAGAAAACTCTCTATTTATATGAGAGAATTCAGAGAGAATGGTACAACTGAAATCAGAAAACTAAGCTCTATTTATAAGCGCCAGTAAGGGCCGCGCATCGCGACGCCCAGTTCGCATCGCGACGCGCGTTTTATCGATGTGGCACGCTCTGGTTCGTCGGCTTCAGATTCCGGATAAGGTGATAAGGTGACACGTGGCAAGGTGGTTGAAGTACAATTATTGTGACCCGTGGCGACTCGTGATTGGCTGATTCAGATTCTTATCCGCCATGTGTCAGATAAGGATAAGTTAGTCAATAATTGATGCTGATATGGTGCTAACGTGGTGACACATGGCAATGTGACTGTCGGCACCATAGAATTGCGACACGTGGCACGCTGTGATTGGTTGATGATGACGTGGCAGCCACGTGGCACTTTGACTTGGTCAACAAGTGATGTGGATGATGACGTGGCAGTGACGTGGAGTGACATGTGGCGACACGTGGCGATGGTGACTATCGGCACCGTAGGATGATGACACGTGTCACGACGCATGTTAGCAGATCGGATGTGATGGTGACATGTGGCACGGCACACGTTAGCAAAGTCAAATTTTCTCAGATTCTGATTTATGGACCCGGCGAACGTTAGCACTGTTCGACGCATGTTAGGCGTCGCGACGCCAAGGTCTTGCGCGTCGTGACGCTGAAAATTACCAAAATGCCCTTTTTCCAATTTTCACTGTTTTGCCCCAAATCACCTCCAGAATGTCCTGAAACTTTATTTATCTACAAAATAACACAAAACACATCAAAATATTCACAAGACTCAAGAAACTATACAAAATATTAGGTTAAATGAGTTGGAAAAAATGATATAATTACCACTCATCATTGAGGCCCACGACAGTTTCAGGAATGAATCACCGGGTTGAGGCCCGCATCATTATTAGTCTCAGGAAGGAATCCCAGGGTTGAGGCCCATATCAGTATAATTTTCAGGAATGGATCCTAGGGGACGAAGCCTACATTATCAGCAGTAGAAAGGAAGAATTTCGTGGAGTGAGTGAAAAAAAAAGAAAAAAAAGAGAGGGAGAGAGAGAGAAGTCTTTGATAGTTAGGCATATGTAAGGTGATGACATTGTTTGCTGCAAGAAGAAACCTTTGAAACGATAACTGTGAGATGTGCTCTCGTCCGATATTCTGAATTGATTGATCTCGGCTAGACTCAGGAGCACTTGATTTCTGGATCTCAACAGTGGAAGCCTGAGTGGTTGGCAAGATGACTAGTTAGAGAGATGATGGATCAGTGAATGACCGTTTGCCTGGATGTCCACCTTGGTATACTGATGCTACGATATATGATATGGTCGGAAACAAAGAAAAAGTCTATGCAATGAAAAGAAAAGAAAAATAGACCACCTATAACCGATAAGCGTGAAGCTACCCATGGGCGAGTATTAGGAACACCATTAGGAGAAATGCTACCTTAAAGGGTATGTGTGTCAAAGAAAGAAAAAGAAAAAAAAAGTTCAAAATGAAAAGAAAGAGACAAGAAAAAAAGAAGAAGACCATATCATGTTGAGTATAACGAAGTAATCACAAAGTGTAATCAAGACATCTAGATTGGTTAGACCCACTGGTCCGATTCTCCGAGACGAAATCATCAAGTTGGCCTACTTAAGGATTAAGTTGCGAAAGAGCCATGACACACACACACTAGGAGTCTAGTTCAGATCACCTATTCAGACGATCGAAATTGAGTGTATCAAGTACTTTGAAGGTTCTCAGGTTTCGAATCGAAGTATTCATTGAGGACGAAAATATGTCTACCTATCAGGATTATCTTGAGAATAGGCAATACAATATGTTGAAATGACACATCATTATCAGTATAAGTTTTGCCGGGTATGGTACTCCAGGTATGGAGACATCAGTATCAGTTTTGGGGATGAGTCCCAAGGTTGAGGCCCGCGTCGTCAGTATCAGTTTTGGGGATGAGTCTCGGGGGCGAGGCCCACATCAGCCTCGATATCAGATTCGGGAATGAATCCCAGGGTCGAGGCCCACATCATCAGAGTTTTGGAATGAATCCGAGAATGAATCTCAGTTTTGGAATGAATCCGAGAATGAATCTCAGTTTTGGAATGAATCCGGGAATGAATCTCAGTTTTGGAATGAATCCCAGTTTTGGAATGAATCCGAGAATGAATCCCAGTTTTGGAATAAATCCGAGAATGAATCTCAGTTTTGGAACGAATCCGGGAATGAATCTCAGTTTTGGAACGAATCCGGGAATGAATCTCAGTTTTAGAATGAATCCGAGAATGAATCTCAGTTTTGGAATGAATCCGAGAATGAATCTCAGTTTTGGAATGAATCCGAGAATGAATCTCAGCTTTGGAATGAATCCGGGAATGATCTGTGACACCTAATGCTCGACAGATGTACCCTCTGACATACACGAGCTAAAGAGCTTCTTTTGCAATTTGTACTTCTAAGATCTAAGAATAAATCTATGAAGATCTTTAATTTCTTCATCAAGGTACAATGATCTAATCCTTAATTTTGATGACGGAATTAAAGTGTTATTACGGTAAGCATAATAGATTGAGCACTAAAGTTATCATCACATGAATCTTCGAAAGATCATGTTCTACTATTTGCTCAACTCCGGGCTTAGGCCCAAGAGGTTGTTCTATCAAATAGAATAACTTCTTAGTTCCCAGGACTATCCTGAGGTTTTATTTCCAATTTAAAAATTAAAGCCGTTTAAAAATATTTTCACCCAGGTTTATGTTTTAAACACTAATCTTTTAGTAATCTTGATTTCAATAGTCCAACTATCCAATCAACGATTTCGGGTACAATTAAATATAATGATTACTATAGTCTAACTATATAATCAACTATAATTTGATTGGTTAATTTCAAATATATTGATTACTATAATCCAATTATATAATCAACTATAAATTGAAGTAGTTTGAATACAGTCCAATTGTTTAATTTAAAACAACGATATTAGTCCAACTAATATATTTATTCGAGTATTGACGAAAAATTGAAATGAGCACGTATTGGCAAGTATCTAAACGAAATTGCAAATTTAATACTTGCCTCCCACTAATTTTCGGCGAGCCTCTAACCCTCTGTTGAGTACTCGGGAAACCTTGTTTCCTAGTGGGCTAGGATCCCGTTAAATAACACACAACCTTGACTTTGGCCAACAAATTGTATGATATTTAACTAGGTAGATCTCTAAGATCAATTGGATCTCATCCAACTCCTAGATCCAGTAGGTGGACATCCAAGTCCGAAACATATATCTAATATATGCCAATATATCCAATATATTCCATAACTTTTTTCCTCTGAATCAATTAAGTCTTGGCTTTGGCACAACAAACTTAATGATTCCAGTTAAGCGGGACCAATTGACCTTGGAAAGCTTCGTAATCGATGTCGATGGACAAGAAGTGATCTTGACTTTGGCCAACAAATCATAACTTGGACAAGACATGCGATATGGAACAAAGCCTTCATGATTCAAACACATCCGCGATGGACAAAGACCTTGACTTTGGCCAACAAACCAATGCCAATCTTAGATCTTGAGTAAGAATCACTCAATGGAAGGAAAACGCTTAGTATTTGTTGAGGGTTTTTCGCGTAATTGGCAACCAATTAACTATCTTTGATTAGGTCTCATCATACACCCTTAAACATGCATTCTAAAAGCATAATAAGGCGCGATAAATAAATTAATAACGATATGCGGATGGATATTTAAAACAACCTGTTCCTAGAACAAATCTCTCCATTTTCCTCTCTCCCGCTAGCACAAATCTTACTTCTACCCAATTACATAACACTTCTAAAGAAACCTCATTTACATTGAGGGGAATATGTGATAAGGGAAATACAAAGAGTCAAGAGGTAATAGGCTGGACACGCATGTCCAATTAATAAATTCTAAATTTATTACAATAATTTCCAAAATTGCCCTCACCCATCTAATATCCATCCGATATACATTATTCATACATCACATCCATGTATTCACACAAAGCATGTTATCAATCAATCTAATCCAATTAATTAATCTGAGATTAATGACCATCCAATGTTCAAACAACGATTTGATTTGCGCGAGTCCAACTCGTTTTATGAATAAACACTCAAAGTACGAATTCTCGAATTATATCAAACTACAACATTAAATCCAATTTAATTTGTATTCAATACTAATTCTTTATTTTATTCCAAATTAAATAATTACACTTTTTAATGAGCCTTTGCGACTTAGATTCTAAATCTAATCTTTACGGGTCTCAAAGCCCAATTAACATCCAATGTCAATTTAATTATAGTCCAATGGGCTTTCAATTAATTTATAAGGCATGGACTTTGGCAACCAAAACCCAATAAGGAATCACCCTTTGCCAAAAATCAATTTAGGCCCATTAGGCCCAATTAAAATTTTAAAGGCCCATTTAATTATATTTGGACTTTATGGATTTGGTTTTGGGCCCAATTGGATCCAACCAATTAACCTAAACTAAACTTGGCCCAACCAAGCCCATTAAGCCCAAATAAAACTTTATTAGCCCAATTCCAAATTTAGCCCAACTAATTAAATTCCAAAATTCCAAATTTCATAATTTAATTAACTAAAGTGCATTAGCCATAATTAATTAGTCAAATTAACATTTCCAAAATACCAATTACACTAATTAATCATGATAATCTTCATCAACACATGTCCAACATTATTGAATCAAAAAATCATCTCATTTCCATGCTTATAGCTCACGGCAATTTGGGGATTTAATGTCCAATTCCGAGATTCAATCCAATTGAATCTCAAATTAACATTTCCCAAGTCTTTCAAATCATCCAATGATCAAAAGAACAAAAATTACCATGACATTAGGGTACCATATGCATTCGGCCAAGCCCAATTTTTGGGGAAAAATTAATCCAATTCAATTTTCATCAAATTGATCATGTATAACTCTAAGTTATCATCATTCAAGCATACTCAATCAAACAATTTCATCAAATCATGCTCCAAATTTTACCCTAAATCAATTTCATGCTTAATCAAGGCTCTGATACCATTGTTAGGTTTTCTAGGTCAAATCAAGATCAAATTAAGCGATGAAATGTGCGAATACAACAAAGTAAAGTTGCGGAAATACTCACTTTGATCAGATTTGCGAAGCGAAGAACACAAAAAATCCTCATTGAAGCTCTCGGCCAAGGTCCTTCTTTGTGCTCCATGTGTGTTCGGTCAAGGTCCTCCATGGTGGTCCTTCAAGCTCCAAGCTTTAAGTGTGATTCCATGCTCATGAATGGGTTTCCCTATCACCTTTGTAAGACCCATTGGATGTGCTAGCATCTTGGAAATTTTGCCACAAGATTTCCCTTTGCCTTCATGTTGTTCTCGGCCAAGCCAAGAACATTTGAGAGAAAATGGCTCCAAGGCCGTGAGAGGGAGAAAGGAGAAGAGAAGTTGTTTTTGTAATTTTTATTTCAAAAATCAAATAACAATTACCACTTTCCAAAAAGGTACAAGGCATTTAAGCTTTCCATCTACTCACATCACTCAAAAGTGACATCCATCACATCACTCAAAGTTGATGTGACTTACATCACAAGAATGACTAATGATGTGATGCGTGATGTGACTTGTGGGCCCCACTTGATTCGAAATGCGAGTGGGCCCGCAAACATTCCCGGGCTCGGGTTCGCTAATTCTGAATTAAGGAATTTTCCTTTGCGACGTAATTAAATCAAATTTAATTAAATAATTATGCATAGTAAAATTACTATTCACATCGCTAGCAAATTAATTCTAAATTAACTTGTTCGCCCAAATTAAAATCTAATTTTAATTCCGCGTCGAAATCTAATTTCGTTTAATATACCGAATATATTATTTTATCGATTAATTCCAAATTAATCGTTCTCTCTTTAAATAGTATTTTATCCTAGATAAAATATCTCCGTAATTAATCCTAGATTAATTTTCTTTCTCTTATCATTAATCCCAGATTAATTATGTGCAAGTCATACGTCATCGGTGAATCTTTGGGAAGCGACCCATGAGATCCCTTGATATATTGGCAGTAAATCTGGTCGTCGGACTATCCGAACACGTACGTACATAATACTACATTTTTACTGATTTACAAGACATGGTTGGCTTCTAGAAAAACACCGTGGCTTCCCAATTCTCCAGAAATATTCTTAAAGGAATATGTAATCTGTATCAGGCGTAGTATATGTAGTATTGCGTATTGCGATCCAGTATCAGATGTCACGTACTAGGCCTGAGGCTGGAATTGTGTCTACCCCGTACGAAGCACATGTCGGATCTCTGGTAACTAGTCTCTATAATCGGATAATCATGACCTAGTCATATTATCCCGATGACTACAGTACTAAAGAGTACTAGTTCCGTATCCTACGTGACCATCATCTCCATATGACTGGAGTGATACTTTCATCTTGACATCACACCCAATACACTACGATTCTCAATATACCCAGAAGAGGCGTACACAGAACCTGTTAAAGCCTTGGACGACCAAAACCAAAGTATATTGATTGTCGCAAGTATTAGCGGTGTAAGTCTCAGGTTAAGACCAAATACACCTACCCTAATTCGGACTTCCATAGACACATAGTCATACTACCATTGGGATTCTGAGGGGTCTATCCAGAGCAAAGCTGTTTCCGTACCATTAGTAAACACAACCTCCTATCACACTTGCATAAGTATCAAATACTTAAATATATAAGAACTATGACGTTATGCTCCCACAACGCGCACAAGTGTAATACTAGTCTATTCCACATTATCGATGTCCAATCTCGATAATACTACGACTAGGGATGTTTTAATGATTAAACCTTCATGGATTGATACAGTCTCATATCTTATCAATCCGGAACTAATTATTTGGACTTTTATCATTTATATATCCCGGTAATCTAATTACAAATGATAAAAGAGCAATTTCCTTTGTCACATGGTTAATTTGTACAACAACACAATGTTCTGTACAAATAGTGATGCTATGGGTCATAATTGTCCTACAGTCCATTCCCGAACCGTTACTGTGAGGTGGTCCATTCCCGAACCGTTACTGTATCAGAGGTGGTAGGCTGGTCACCCCTAGACTTGATTTATCTTTTTTGTTCTTCGTTGCTTGCACTCGGCCAAAGTAGATCATTTGATGCGGTGTTCCGTACTATCATACCATATTACTCTCTTTTACGATATAGTCCCAATAGTTGTACATATTATTGCCCTGAAATGATGCTCAGTGTCGAAACTAGAGAGCCTTCAAAGTACTCGATGCAACTCAAATCCGACCGTTTGAATAGATGATCTGATCCAGACTCAAAGTGTGTGTGTGTAAAGGTTCTTTCACAGCTTGATCCTTAAGTAAGCCAACTCAATGATTTCATTTCAGAAATCAGGATCAATGGGTCAAACCAACCTAGATGTCTTGATCCTGTTGTGATAGAACCTGCTGGTAGTGAATGTAGCCAAACTTTAGCTCTGTCCTTCAAGGAATATGGGAAAACACGCAATCTCATTACTTCTTCAGCTTCTCGGTTGTAATTAAAAGTGCCGCAAACTTCTAGGAAGTTGCTGATTTGGGCATTAGGATCTTCAGTTGCATTCCCCTTAAACTGAACTGACTGCTGAATCATCTGAATGCAAGTTTTGATGTCACCTACATTTGCTGGTAAGGGAGGGAGTACAATGCAAGAAATGAGTCTATCAACCACCGGAATGGTTCTGTCTCGAATGGGAATTGGTGGTGCAACTTCCAAAGGTTCAGGTTCCATGTTGACTAAAGCTTCTTTGCCTTCTCGCCTTTCCCTTCTCAACTGTCTGATGGTTCTTTCAATTTCCGGGTCAAGCGGTCGGAGTTCAAAGCTTCTAGTTCATCTCATGTAGCTTTTAAGAACCTGAAACACAAGAAAACAAAAACAATGAGTAAAAAGAAATTAGATACAAGTAAAGGTATCTAACCCCTAAACTAATAGTAAAAGATAAATAAGTCCCCGGCAACGGCGCAAAAAACTTGACCGGCGTAAACACACACGTATAACGCAAGAGCACGTATCGTTCAAGTAGTATAAAAATATCGATCCCACGAGGACTTAATATCTAAACTATTAATTTTATGAGGTTAAATGATTACTAATATCTAACAAGTTGTTTGATTGATTTGAAATGGTGACGATTCTAAATTTAAAAACAAGTAAATAAAATTATTCAAAAGTAGATTTTAAGAAAATTCAATATTAAAAACTATCTAGGGTTGTGATTTATTTTAATATCATTTTAAAGATGAAGTGGTTATCTTAAAGTTGGGTAATATATTGATTTTATTAACCTGGAACACTAAATTATGTAAAAGCCTCTTCCGATGGTCAATTATAAATACCTAGTATAATCCAATTGAACCATATGTCTATGTCAACCAAATTACCTAGATTCATTAAGATTAAGTTCCAATTAAGGTTACCCCCGCCCGACAGATATATTCCTATCCTGTAAGGAAATCTATTAAAGGGTTATCTATCCTCAAGGAAGATCGTGGGCTATTGAGTCTAAGGTTGAAACCTAAAATCCCTATGTCTAGTTCATTTTAGATTTACCAGATCAATTTTATTAATGGCCAGTTAATGAAAAAGCATTAAGATTAAGACTCAATAAATAAACCTTTATATTACCCAAGCTATAATCTAACCCCTTATAAAACGGTGATACTAAAAGTCATCACAACCCTAGATAACTAATTTAGTTACAACACATAACTAGGGCTAGTAAAAACTTGAAATTAAAAGACATAAAGTAAAAATGCGGTGAAGTAAATACTGAAAAGTAAATTACAATAAAATAAAATGCTAAGGTAAAAAAGAATTACTTTTACTACTACTAATTTAGATATCTCCCATAATATAATATATAAACTTGTGATAACATTACCAACCAGCCATATAGGCGGTATCCTGATTAAGTCAAATTAAGTCCAACCAGCCATTAAGGCGGTAAAAAGTTTTGTCCATGAACCTGCCATATAGGCGGTAAGAAAGTTTAATTACCAACCGACCAATCTGGCGGTATCCTTTTTAAGTCAATATTTTAAATAGTGAATATATTATATTTAAGGGAGATTAATCTAAATAGCAATAGTAAAAGAATTACCTTTCACCATAGCTGGGGAAGTCACCTCCTCATGGTAAATAGTAAAAATTGTAAAAAGTAAAAAACAAGTAAATTAATATTATTACAAAACGTAATTAAAATTAATTACAAAACTAAAAACTAAAAAACTAAAAATTAAAAGAAAGTAGAGAGAGAAACTCTCTCTTTACATCAAAGAGATGAGAGAGAGTGGTGCAACTAAAACTGAAATTTGAAGCTCTATTTATAGGCCCAGGTAGGCTTCCAGCGTCGCGATGCCAAGGCCTTTCGCATCGCTACGCCAGCTTCTGTCGATGTGGCACGCTCTGGTTTGTCGGTTGCAGATTCTGGATCAGGTGACACGTGGCGAGTGGTTGGGCTTCAATTATTGTGACACATGGCGGATTCTTATTGGTCGATGAGATTCTTATCCGCCACGTGTCAGATAAGGATTAGATAGCCAATAATTGATGCTGACGTGGTGATGATGTGGCGGTTACGTGGTGGTGATGTGGCGACGCGGGGGAAAGAGACTGTCGGCACCGTAGGATTGTGACATGTGGCACTTCCTGATTGGCAGATGATGACGTGGCGGTGAGGTGGAAATTTGAATTGGTCAACATGGTGATGTGGCTGAGGATGTGGCAATGACATGGAGTGACACGTGGCATACGTGGCGATGATGACTGTCGGCACCGTAGAATGCTGACACGTGGCACGGCGCATGTTAGCAGATCGGCTGTGATGGTGACACGTGGCACGGCGCACGTTAGCAAAGTCAAACTTTTCTAAGATTTTGACACGTGGACCAGGTGCACGTTAGCACTGTTCGATGCACGTTAGGCGTCGCGACGCTGACGGTCTTGGCGTCGCGATGCGGATAATTTACTAAAAATGCCATTTTCGTCAATTTTTCACTGTTTTGGCCCAAATCACCCCCAAAATGGAACTTTATTTATCTACAAAATAACACAAAACACATCAAAATATTCACAAAACTCAAGAAACTATACAAAATATTAGGTTAAATGAGTGGGAAATAGTGATAGATTTACTATTTCCCACTCATCAGACGCAAGTCACTATTCATGATTGATGCATTGATGTGAGTTGATGGAAGTGGTTGGTGCCATTATTGCTTGAATTTTTGAAAGCCAAATGCACATGAAATGAATTTGAAATTCAAATGTGTGTATTAGATACACAAATTTGGAATCAAACCACACAATTCTCTATTTTCTCTCTCTTCTCTCTCTCTCACGCCCTTGGGGCAAAATTTCTCCTCTGTTTTGGCAGTCCACTGCCGTGAACCAATGAAGAAATGGGAAGTAAGAGTCGCAATTTTATGGCAAAATCGGGAGTGCTAGCACACTATGAAGTCATGCGAAGGTGATAGGGAAGTCCACCCATGAGCTGGGAATCGTTTGACGAAGCTTGGAGCTTGACGAAGGAGCTCAAATGGCTGAAACCAGTGAGCTGTGACAGTAAACTGCTGAGCAGTCCATGGAGGCAGAAAAGTTGATTTTTATTGCCTACCGCGTCGCTCAACCGATCGATGTAAGTATTCCGCAACTTCGTCGTTGTTATTCACACATGTTTATCGCTTTTGATTCGATCTTGGGACCGTAGAACTCCAACAATGGTATCAGAGCATTGTTCAAAGCATGAAACAGACTTAGCGTTAAAATTTGGGTAATTTTGCTTGGAGCATGATTTTGTCAAATTGAGTGTTTGGTTATGTTTATTTGATGTTAACTTAGAGTTATATATGTCTAATTTGGAGAAAAATTGATTGGATCAAATTTCCCCAAATTCTTGATCATGGCCGAATATTACCCTAATTTGCGAGTCTTGAAATTTTTTGATTTTTGTTATTTGGATGAATTGGAAATCATTTGGGGATATTGATTTAAAGTTGAATTTGTTAGTGTTCCTAGAACATGCCAATGATCTAATAAGCAAGAAAAGGTGTTCATAAATTCATTATAAGTTACGAAATTACTTACATTGAATGGATTTGAGCTTTTAAAATTTTGAGAAGAAGATCTCCAAGATCCTTCCTTTGTTGATTCCAAACTTTGAGTTGGTTTCCCTATCACCTTAGTTGATTTCTTGAAGTGCTAGCTTTGTTTATTTTGCAACAAAATCAAAGAGAGGGAGTAAGGAAGCTCACACCCATAATGGTGTTCACTTAGGGTTTTCTTTGTTCCAAGTGTTGTGTTAGAAGTGAGAGAGTTAGGTTTGGTAAAGGGTTTTACCCTTTTCACCCAAACTTGGTAGTTGGGTCTTGGTTTTCCAAAAACCAAAACCATGTAGTTGAAAAGCAAGTGGTTTTGGCATAATTGCCAACTAATCTCTCAACTACCACTTCACACATGTGAAGTGGGCCCCACACTCTTTTGAATCCAAAATTCAAAAGAAAGGTCTCTACGAATATTTTCCGCGGCTCGGATCCGTTTAATCCGATTAAACAAACTTTCGTCACTAAATAATTAAATCTAATTTAATTAAATAACGATACCTCGCAAATATATTACGAACGTTGTTTACAAATTAATTCTAAATTAATTCATTCATTCATATTAAAGTCCAACTTTAATTTCATAATGAAATCCAATTCATATTAATATATCTGATATATTAATTTTAGCCCATACGAATAAATTAAATCGAAAAATCAAATTTAACTATTAAATTTATTTTACCGATTAATTCTAAATTAATCGCGTTCTCTCTTCCGAACACATTTAATCCCAGAATAAATAATGCCTCAATTAATCCCAGATTAATTTTCTCTCTCTTAATTAATCCCAGATTAATTCTAATTTAATTCAACTGTCATCGGTGAATCTTTAGGAAGCGACCCAAGAGATCCCTGGATATGTTGGCAGTAAATACGGTCATCGGATTATCCGAATACGTGCGTACCTCGTAGCACGTGCTTATCGATTTACAAGACATGGTTGGCTTCTAGCAAAACACCGTGCCTACCCAATTCTCCAGAAATATTCTTACTGGAATATATAATCTATGTCAGGCGTAGTATACGTAGTATTGCGTATAGCGATCCAATATCGGATGTCACGTGCTAGGCCTGGGGCTGGAATTATGTCTGCCCCGTACGAAGCACATGTCGGATGTCTAGTAACTAGTCTCTATAATCGGATGAACATGACCTAGTCATATCATCCCGATGACTACAGTACTTAAGAGTATTAGTTCCGTATCCTACGTGACATCATCTCCACTATGACTGGAGTGATACTTTCATCTTGACATCACACCCAATACACTACGATTCTCAATATACCTAGCAGAGGCGTACACAGAACCAGTTAAAGCTCTGGATGACCAAAACCAAAGCATATTGATTGTCACAAGTATTAGCGGTGCAAGTCTCAGGTTAAGACCAAATACACGTACCCTGATTTCGGACTTCCATAGACACATAGTCATACTACCAATGGAATTCCGAGGGGTTTATCCAAAGCGAAGCTGTTTTCCCTACCATCGGTAAAACACAACCTCCTATTACACTTGCATGAGTATCCAATACCCAAATATATGAGAACGATGCTATTGTGGCCTCACAAAGCGCACAAGTGTAATACTAGTCTTTTACGCATTATCGATGTCCAATCTCGATAATACTCTAACTAGGGATATTTAATGATTAATCCTTCGAGGACTGATACTGTCTCATATCATCTCAATCCAGGAACTAATTATAAGGACCTCATATCATTTATACATCTAGGTGATCTAATCACAAATGATGAGACTGCAATCTCCTTGTCACATAGTTAATTTGTACAACAACACCATGATCTGTACAAATAGTGACGCTATGGATCATAATTGTCCAACAATCTCCCACTTGGCCTAAAGACAGTCACTCAAGTGTCATACACCCGAACTTTGTACGGTTCACTCAAACTGCTGAGGAAAGGCTTTCGTTAGTGGATTTGCGTGATTATCGTCTGATGCGATTTATTCGATCATCACATCGCCACGATGTATGATCCGAACGAATTAGATGAATAGTCGAAGTATATCTGGATCGTTGATGAGACCATTAATTCTTTAGCTTGTGCTGACGCCTAGCTCAGCTGCTTTCAGAACTATATCTAATCTAATTAGATTTATCATCGACCCAAATGGCTTCTATTGCTGCCTCAGCCGCAACAATAACCGCATTTGTTGTTTATTCGGTAACAGTATCTTGCTTGGAAGATTTCCAGCTCACTGTTCCGTTATTCAAACTGTATAGTATCGTTGTTTTTATTGGTTAGGAAACTTGCAGTAGTGATCCCAGTCACTTCAAGTTCTCCTTCTCCATAGTTTAAGACATCATCCTTAGTTCTCTAAGATACTAACGGATGTTCTTAATATCAATCCAGTGACTATCACTTGGATTGACCTGTTTGTGACTCCATATGCTCAAAGTGTATGAGACACCAGGTCACATACATTTTTCAATGTACGAGTTCTCAGGGAGTGTTAACAACTTTAAATCTATCCCAGTAGATCTTTATTCCTAGAATAAAGGTTGTTTCTCCCAAGAATTCTACGGAGAATTTTCATGAAAGCCAAGCTTTCACTGATTGTAATATAGGAATATCATTTCCAAGAAATGACATATCATCATTATTTAGGACAGTCACTTTCAGTGCGCTCCCATTAACCTCCTTATATACACAAGAATCATTTCTCGTTTTGAATTAAATCATAAACCATTATAATTACATCAAAACGATAATTCCAAGAACCTAATGCTTGCTTCAATCCAAACATGGATCGAATAAACTGCAAACCTTGTTTGCTAGTTTTGATACGACAAAATCGTCAGGATGTTGTAAACATCCTCCAAAAGGTTTCCTTTTCAGGAAAACAATTTTTCGTTCAGCTGCCATATTTCATAAATGAAACATGCAGCATCAGCAAGCATTATCCAAATAGATTTAACGTGGCAACAGGTAAAAGATTTCATTGTAATCAACACAATGTTGATAACGATACCTTTCCGCTACAAGCCTAGCTTAGTACGTTGGTGTGCTGCCATCCACGTATGTCTTCCTTGAAGACTTATATATTACCAATAGGCACAATGCCTTGCGGTACAACAACTAGTGTCCAAACATAGTTGTTATACATGAAATCCATTTCGGACTCATGGCACTTTGCCATAATAGGGAGTCGATACCTTGCATCACTTCCTCATATGTAGTCATTTCGTCTTCCTCAATAAGATTGACATCTTTATGAGGTGAGATCAGAAACCCATACATCCCAGGTTGTTTTCTAATTCTCTCCAACTAACGCGGTTCTTGTGTATTCAAAGATTATGGTACAGTTTCATCCTTGATGAACTGTTTGTGTTCCATTAAAGAATTGGTGCCTGGAATAGTATTACTCTGATTTTTCATCGAGTTTTACTTTCCTCCCACTTACCACTGCATTTAGGTTCCTCTTAGGAAAAATGCATGGCGAGCAACAATTACATTGTTCTCATGTGAGATGTATAAGTACTATACTTTGGTTTCCTTAGGACAACCTATAATTAGGCACTTATCCGATTTGGGTTCTAGTTTGGTATCATCCAAACATATGCCCAGCATCCCAAATCTTCAGGAGTGAGAAAACCCAGTTTCTTTCCTGTTCATATCTAATATGAAATTCTGTCTAACAGATTTTTCATGGAACCTTATTCAAAATAAGTATTGCACTGTTAATGCTCATCCCTTTGAAGGAAAATGGTAGCTCAGAGCGACTCATGATGAACCTTATCATGTCTAACAAAATTCGGTTTCTCCGTTTGGACACACTGTCAAATTGACGTGTTCCAGGAGGAGTCCTCATTGAAAGAATACTATACTCTCTCAAGTATTTGAGAAACTTATTACTTAAGTATTTTCCATCTCGGTCTTACTGTGACGGTTTTAATACTTTAGCCGATCTGTTTGTCTACTTCGTGTCGAAACTCTAAAAGTTTATGATTTGTGTTTCATAAGAGACACATAACCATAACGCGATGCCACATCCGTAAAGGTCACGAAATACTCATATCCACCTCTATCCTAGCTAGATATGGGCCCACTTACGTCACTATGAACGAGGGCTAACAGATCGATGGCACTTACACTTTTACCAAGTAAAAGGTATTTTAGGTACCTTACCTAATAAACTAGATTCGTAGACATCATTTGAATGGAATCAAATCCGTCCTAGTGTCCACTCTTCAAAAGTGTGGATATACAAGTCTTGTTTATTGTGTCCCAGACAACACTGCCACAAATAAGTCTTATCTGATCAAATCAGTTTGAGCTATTTGTTCGTCATATTATATGTTTGAGATTTATTTATATTCAAAATATAAATACTGTTATTCACATCTAATGTGTTTATCTCAATATCATCTTTATAAAATAAAACACTTTAATGTTCTAGAATATAAAGGTATACTCGCAACGAGTTATACTCGATATAGAGATAATGTTTCTAGTCAAACTAGTTACATTATAGCAGTTTCCTAATTTAAGTACACACCCGAAGGGTAGTTCCTAAACTTAGGTATCTACGGTAAAACAACGACTTTCGTCCCGTTTCCGATTCGTAGATTAATCTCAATTGAAGTCAGTATCCTGCTCATAGCAAATTCCCCACATCAATGCATATTTATGTATCACACTTAGTATTTAAAATCCAATTTTAATATTAGTAGTGAGCATATTTATGACAAACATATTTGAAGTCAGAGCCTTGCTCGTCTTCAATTCCTTCATGTCTGCTTTGTCCATACGGCAGTCACGCTTCAGTGATCCCATTTGCCACAATTTAAGCAGACATCTTGGGATATGTCCTTTGTCTTTCTAGAAGACAGTAATGATTTTTCCTTTGCCCTTTTCTATATCCAGAAGCCTTTGGCCAAGCCTTGGGTTTCTAGAATATCGAAGTAAGGTGCGCCTTGCGCTACTTGCCTTATTGCAAACTTTGGCTTTATCTCCTTGAGAATAGCCATTAACTCTCCAAGAGTTATTAATTACAATTTAATACTTCTAAGATCTAAGAGTAGATCTATGAAGATCCTTCAATTTCTTCATCATACTTTAAGGATCTAATCCTTAGTTATGATTAGGAAATTAAGGAGTCATTTTGACAATTATAATGGATTAAACACTAAAGTTATCATCACATGAGTCTTCCAAAGATCATGCTCTACTATTTGCTTAACTCTGGGCTTAGGCCTAATATGTTAATTTATCAAATAAAGTAACTAATTAGTTTCCAGGACCATCCTGAAATTTTATTCCCAATTTGAAAATTAAAGTCGTTTAAACACATTTTCACTAGGATTATGTTTTAAACACTAATCTTTCAATTTATCTTGATTCGAATAGTCCAACTATTTAATCAACGATTTCAGGTACTATTTAATATAATGATTACTATAGTCCAACTATATAATCAAGTATACTTTTATTGGTTAAAATCAAATATATATTGATTACTATAATCCAATTATATAATCAATTATAAATGATCGGTAAATTTCAAATTTATTGATTACTATAATCCAATTATATAATCAACTATAAATGAAGGGTAAAATTCAAATATATTGATTACTATAATCTAATTATATAATCAACTATAAATGAAGTAGTTTGAATACAGTCCAACTGTTTAATTAAAACAACAATTAAATATTAGTCCAACTAATATATTAATTTATTGACAAAATATTGAAATGAGCGCGTATGGAAAGTATCTAAAACGAAATTTCAAATCTAATACTTGCCTCCCACTATTTTTCGGCGAGCCTCTAACCCTCTGTTGAGTACTCGAGAAACCTTGTTTCCTAGTGAGCTAGGATCCCGTTAAATAACACACAATCTTGACTTTGGCCAACAAATTGTATGATACTTAACTAGGTAGATCTCTAAGATCAATTGGATCTCATCCAATTCCTAGATCCAGTAGGTGGACATCCAAGTCCAAAACATATATACAATATATATGCCAATATATCCAATATATTTTCCTAACCTTTTTCCTCTGAATCAACTAAGCTCTGGCTTTGGCACAACAAGCTTAATGATTCCAGTTAAACGGGACCCATTGACATGGAAAACTTCGTAATCAATGTCGATGGATAAGAAGTGATCTTGACTTTGGCCAACAAATCACAACTTGGACAAGACACCGATATGGAACAAAACTCTCATGATTCAAACACATCCGCAATTGACAAAGGTCTTGACTTTGGCCAACAAACAAATGCCAACTTTGGATCTTGAGTAAGAATCACTCAACGGAAGGAAAAACGCTTAATATGTTTTGAGGGTTTTTCGCGTAAATTGGCAACCAATTTATTATCTTTAATTAGGTATCATCATACACCCTTAAGCATGCATTCTAAAAGCATAATAAGGCGCGATAAATAAATTAATAATGATATGCGGATGGATATGTCACAAATTGTTCCTAGAACAAATCACTCCATTTCCTCTCCCCGACTAGAACTATTCTAACTTCTACCCAATTACATAACACTTCTAAAGAAACCTTATTTACATTGATGGGAATAGGTGAGAAGAGAAATACAATGAGAAATGAGATAAAAGGCTGGA
Source organism: Zanthoxylum bungeanum (assembly GCA_019454045.1). Taxonomy (NCBI): domain Eukaryota; kingdom Viridiplantae; phylum Streptophyta; class Magnoliopsida; order Sapindales; family Rutaceae; genus Zanthoxylum; species Zanthoxylum bungeanum. Next base: position 7,771 of record SKCR01028803.1, on the reverse strand, counting down.
CACGCAGGTCCAATTTAATAAATTCTAAATTTATTACAATTTCCAAAATTACCCTGATATACATTATTCATGCAATACATTCATGTATTCATACAAATCATGTTATTCAATCAATCTAATCCAATTAATTAATCTTTGAATTAATGATCATCCAATGTTCAAACAACGATTTGATTTGCGCGAGCCAAACTCGTTTAAGGATAAATACTCAAAGTAAGTATTCTTGAATTATATTGAACTATAACTTTAAATCCAATTTATTTGTATTAAATGCTAATTCCAAATTTAATTTCAAATTAAATATTTACACTTACTTATAAGCCTTAAAGACTTGGATTCCAAATCCAATCTTGATGGGTTTCAAAGGCCCAATAACATCCAATGTCATTTTAATTAAAGTCCAGTGGGCTTTTAATTAATTCTTAAGGCATGGGCTTTGGCCATAATGGGTCAAACCCAAAAGCCCAAAATGCCAAGGCCCAATAGGAATCACCCTATTGCCTATAAATTAATTTAGGCCCAATTAAATTCTTTAAAGGGCCAAGTGATGTATTTGGATTTTAAGGAATTGATTTTGGGCCCAATTGGATCCAATCCAAAAGTCCAAAACCAAACTTGGTCAAACCAAGCCCATTAAGCCCAAATACACACTTTTAGCCCAATTCATAATTTAAAGGCTTATTAACATAATTATAATATTCCAAATATCACAATTATTTTAATTAAAGTGTATTAGCCATGATTAATTAATTAAACTCAATATTTCCAAAATACCAATTAACTTAATTAATCATGCTTAATCCATCAATTTATGCTCAACACAAATTGAAGCCAAAATACATCATTTCATGCTCAACATGTTCTTTAATTTAACACAAACATTATTGACTTTGATTCCAATCCAATCAAACCAACAATCAACATTTAATCATGCATTTAAACACATCCAATGATGTTATAAAAAAAATAAACTGCAGTGCATTACAGTAGGGTATTCGGCCAAGCTATGTTTTTTGTAGATTTTGATCCAATCAATTTATCTCAAATCTAATCATACACAACTCTAAGTTAACATGATCTAAGCATGCTCAAACCATCAATTTGTAGAAATCATGCTCAAAACACAAAAGCCCCAAATTTTAGTCTCATGAACCCTAAAATTTTGATGCTTAAAATTGGCTCTCTGATACCATTGTTAGTGTTCCTAGAACATGCCAAGGATCTAATAAGCAAGAAAAGGTGTTCATAAATTCATTATAAGTTGCGGAATTACTTACATTGAATGGATTTGAGCTTTTAAAATTTTGAGAAGAAGATCTCCAAGATCATTCCTTTGTTGATTCCAAGCTTTGAGTTGGTTTCCCTATCACCTTAGTTGATTTCTTGAAGTGCTAGCTTTGTTGATTTTGCAACAAAATCAAAGAGAGGGAGTAAGGAAGCTCATGCCCATAATGGTGTTCACTAAGGGTTTTCTTTGTTCCAAGTGTTGTGTTAGAAGTGAGAGAGTTAGGTTTGGTAAAGGGTTTTACCCGTTTCACCCAAACTTGGTAGTTGGGTCTTGGTTTTCCAAAAACCAAAACCATGTAGTTGAAAAGCAAGTGGTTTTGGCATAATTGCCAACTACTCTCTCAACTACCACTTCACACATGTGAAGTGGGCCCCACACTCTTTTGAATTCAAAATTCAAAAGAAAGGTCTCTACGAATATTTGCCGCGGCTCGGATCCGTTTAATCTGATTAAACAAACTTTCGTCACTAAATAATTAAATCTAATTTAATTAAATAACGATACCTCGCAAAAATATTACGAACGTCGTTTACGAATTAATTCTAAATTAATTCATTCGTTCGTATTAAAGTCCAACTTTAATTTCGTAATGAAATCCAATTCATATTAATATATCTGGTATATTAATTTTTGTCCATACGAATAAATTAAATAGAAAAATCAAATTTAACTATTAAATTTATTTTACCGATTAATTCCAAATTAATCGCGTTCTCTATCTTCCGAACACATTTAATCCCAGATTAAATAATGCCTCAATTAATCCCATATTAATTTTCTCTCTCTTAATTACTCTTAGATTAATTCTAATTTAAATCAATTGTCATCGGTGAATCTTTGGGAAGCGACCCAAGAGATCCGTGGATATGTTGGCAGTAAATACGGTCATCGGATTATCCGAATACATGCGTACCTCATACCACATGCTTACCGATTTACAAGACATGGTTGGCTTCTAGCAAAGCACCGTGCCTACCCAATTCTCCAGAAATATTCTTACTAGAATATATAATCTTTGTCAAGCGTAGTATACGTAGTATTGCGTATAACGATCCAGTATCGGATGTCACGTGCTAGGCCTGGGGCTGGAATTATGTTTGCCCCGTACGAAGCACACGTCGGATGTCTGGCAACTAGTCTCTATAATCAGATGAACATGACCTAGTCATATCATCCCAATGATAGCATTACTTAAGAGTACTAGTTCCGTATCCTACGTGACATCATCTCCACTATGACTGGAGTGATACTTCCGTCTTGACATCACACCTAATACACTACGATTCTCAATATACCTAGCAGAGGCATACATAGAACTGGTTAAAGCTCTGGACGACCAAATCCAAAGCATATTGATTGTCGCAAGTATTAGCGGTGCAAGTCTCAGGTTAAGACCAAATACACCTACCCTGATTTCGGACTTCTATAGACACATAGTCATACTACCAATGGAATTCCGAGGGGTCTATCCAGAGCGAAGCTGTTTTCCGTACCATCGGTAAAACACAACCTCCTATTACACTTGCACGAGTATCCAATACCCAAATATATGAGAACTATGCTATTGTGCCTCACAACGCGCACAAGTGTAATACTAGTCTTTTACGCATTATCGATGTCCAATCTCGATAATACTCTGACTAGGGATATTTAATGATTAATCTTTCGAGGACTGATACTGTCTCATATCATCTCAATCCAGGAACTAATCATAAGGACCTCCTATCATTTATACATCTAGGTGATCTAATCACAAATGATAAGTGTGCAATCTCCTTGTCACATAGTTAATTTGTACAAAAACACCATGATCTGTACAAATAGTGACGCTATGGGTCATAATTGTCCAATAGAATTGAATTTAATTGGATTGAATTTGATTTGGACAAAATAATTCCCCATTGCCGAGACATAAAGTAGCATGTATGGGTTTGATTTTTTTATCAAAATATGTTGGACATGTTTTGTGGTTAATGAGCATGATTAATTGTATAAATTGATGTTTTAGAAATGTTAATTTGGGTGATTAATCATGATATACACTTTAGGTTAATTAAATGTGAAATTGGATTTTTGTGTTTAATTAAGTTGGGCCTTAAAATTGGATTTGGGCTTTAATGTTGTAAATGGGCTTATTAGGCTTTGTTGTACAAATTTGGGTTTAGGCAAAATTGGTTGGTTCCAATTGGGCCCAAAACCGCTTCCATAAAGCCCAAATGCGACTTAATGAACCTTTAAAGTTTAATTGGGCCTAATGGGCCAAAATTGATTTCTGGGCTTATGGGGTAATTCCCGGATTGGACATTGGTTATCGGTTTGATCCGAGTTGACCAAAAGTCCACGCCTTAAAGAAATTAATTAAAAGCCCATTGGACTTTAATTAAATTGACGTTGGACGTTAATCGGGCTTTGAGACCCGTAACGATTAAATTTGGAATTTAAGTCGTAAAAGGTTTATTATTAAAGTGTAATGTTTAATTTGGAATTAAATAAGCGAATTAGAATTAAATGCATATTAAATTGGATTTAATGTTGTAGTTTAATTTAATTCCAGAATTCGTACTTTGAGTACTTATTCACAAAATGAGTTTGACTCGAACAAAATCAAATCGTTGTTTGAACATTGGATGATCACTAATTATCATATTAATTAATTTGATTAGATTGATTGATAACATGCTTGTGTGAATACATGGTAGCGATGCATGAATAATGTATATCGGATGGATATTAGATGGGTTGGGCAATTTTAGAAATTGTAATAAATTTGATTTATTAATTGGACCTGCGTGTCCAGCCTTATCACCTCCATACTCTTTGTATTTCTCTTCGCACCTATTCCCCTCAATGTAAATGAGGTTTCTTTAGAAGTGTAGTGTAACGGGTAGAAGTAAATACATGTGCTAGCGGGAGAGAGAAAGGGAGAGATTTGACCTAGGATCAATGTGTAAAGTATCCATCTGCATATCATTATTATTTTATTTATACGCGCTTTATTATGTGTTTAGATGCATGTTTAAGGGTGTATGTTGATGAGACCTTAACAAATATAATAAATTGGTTGCCATTTGCACGCGAAAAACCCTCAAACAATATTAAGCATTTTTCCTTCCATTGAGTGATTCTCACTTAAGATCCGAGACTGGCATTGGCTTGTTGGCCAAAGTCAAGGCCTTTGTCTATAGAGGATGTGTTTGAATCACGAAGCTTTGTTCCATATCAGTGTCTTGTCCAAGTTGTGGTTTGTTGGCCAAAGTCAAGACCACTTCTTGTCCATCGACATTGATTACGAAGCTTTCCATGGTCAATGGGTCGCGCTTAATTGGGATCACTAAGTTTGTTGTGCCAAAGCCAAGGCTTAGTTGATTCAGAGGAAAAATGTTAGGTAATACATTGAATGTATTGGCATATATAAGATATATGTTTCGGACTTGGATGTCCCCCTACCGGATCTAGGAATTGGATTGGATCCAATCAATCTTAGAGATCTACCTAGTTAATTATCATACAATTTGTTGGCCAAAGTCAAGATTGTGTGATATGGGATCCTAGCCCACTAGGAAACACGGTTTCCCGAGTACTCGACAGAGGGTTAGAGGCTCGCCGAAAAATAGTGGGAGGCAAGAATTGAATTTGCAATATTCGTTTAATTACTTGCCATACGCGCTCAAACAAATATCATCCTCGTTATAAATTAAATGTTAGTTGGACTAATATTTAAAGTGTTGTTTTTAATAAATAGTTGGACTATATTCAAACTATTCATTTAATACTTGATTTTATAATTGGATTATAGTAATAAAAATAATTGATTTTAATCTATTAAATTATAGTTGATTAAATAGTTGGGCTATTGTAATCATTATAATAAATAGTACCTTAATCATTGATTAAATAGTTGGACTATTAAAATCAAGATAAAATTGAAAGATTGACGTTTAATAGATAATCCTAGGGAAAATGTATTTAAATGGATTAATTTTCAAAATTGGGAATAAATTTCAGGATGGTCCTGGAAAATAATAAGTTACTTTATATAACATATTAAGCCTAAGCCCGGAGTTAAGCTAATAGTAGAGCATAATCTTTGGAAGATTTATGTGATGATAACTTTAGTGCTTAATCCATTAAGCTTGTCGCAGTAGACTCCTTAATTTCTTTGTCAGAACTAAGGGTTAGATCCTTAAAGTATGATAATGAAATTGAAGGATCTTCATAAATCTATACTTAGATTTTACAAGTACTAAATTGCAATAAATAACTCTTGGAGATTTAATGACTATTCTCAAGAAGATAAAGTCAAAAGATTTGTGTTGGACAATTATGACCCATAGCGTCACTATTTGTACAGATCACGGTGTTGTTGTACAAATTAACTATGTGACAAATAAGATTGCACTCTTATCATTTGTGATTAGATCACCTAGATGTATAAATGATGAGAGGTCCCTATGATTTGTTCCTGGACGGAGAATGATATGAGACAGTATCAGTCCACGAAGGATAAATCATTAAATATCCCTAGTAAGAGTATTATCGAGATTGGACATCGATAAATACGTAAAAGACTAGTATTACACTGGTGCGCGTTTGTGAGGGCACGACGGCATAGTTCTCATATATTTGGGTATATGATACTCATGCAAGTGTAATAGGAGGTTGTGTTTTACCGATGGTGCGGGAAACAACTTCGCTCTGGATAGACCCCTCGGAATTCCATTGGTAGTATGACTATGTGTCTATGGAAGTCCGAAATCAGGGTATGTCTATTTGGTCTTAACTTGAGACTTGCACCGCTAATACTCGCGACAATCAATATGCTTTGGTTTTGGTCGTCCAGAGCTTTAACCGGTTCTATGTACGCCTCTGCTAGGTATATTGAGAATCGTAGTGTATTGGGTGTGATGTCAAGACGGAAGTATCACTCCAGTCATAGACGGAACTCGTTCTCTTAAATGCTCGAGCTATCGGGATATTCTGACAAGGTCATGTATATCTGATTATAGAGACTAGTTACCAGACATCCGATATGTGCTTCGTACGGGGCAGACACAATTCAAGCGCCAGGCCTAGCACGTGAATATCCGATACTGGACCGAAATACGCAATACTTCGGTATACTACGCTTGATATAGATCTAATTAGAAACCAACAATGGTATCAGAGCTTTGATCAAGCATGAAAAAGTTAGGGTTTGAAATTGGGTAAAATCAATTGAAGCATGATTTGGTTAAATTGATGATTAAGTATGCTTATATGTTGTTTAATTGAAGTTGTGTATGTTCATTTCATGAAATTTGATTGGATCAAGTTTTCCCAAAATTGGAGGCATGGCCGAAATTGAAGAACCCTAATTTCTTGGTGATTTTTGTTTTTGATCATTGGATGACTTAAAACAAGTGGGTAATGTTAATTTGAAGTTCACTTGGATTGAATTTTGATTTGGAACAATTTCCCCAAATTAAAGTAGGCTTGGCCGAATTCAAGTAACATGAAATTCATTGTGTTTTTTGATTTTAATTCTTTGGATGAGTTGAATTGATTTGGGAAATGATGATTGTGGATTCAATTGGATTGAAACCGAATCGGATTGAAAAACCCATAATTGCCGAGACTTTAAGCATGTAAATTGGGTTTTATTTTGAATGAATTGTGTTGGACACTATTTGTTGTTAAAGTGCATGATTAATTATGCTAATTGATGTTTTAGAAATATTAATTGGGTGGTTAATTGTGTATTACACTTAGGTTAATTAATTATGGAATTTGGAATTTTATAAGTTAATTAATTGGGCTTGTTTTTGGAAATTGGGCCTTAAAGGTTGTAATTGGGCTTTTGGGCTTGGTTGTACCAAGTAAGGTTTAGTCCAATTTGGTTGGATCCAATTGGGCCCAAAACCGCATCCATAAAGTCCAATTATGACTTAATGGACCTTAATTATTTAATTGGGCCTAATGGGCCAAAATTGATTTCTGGGCTTATGGGGTAAATCTCGGATTGGACTTTGTTTATCGGTTTGACCCGAGTTGACCAAAAGTCCACGCCTTATAGAAATTAATTAAAAGCCCATTGGACTTTAATTAAATAAACATTAGATGTTAATCGGGCTTTGAGACCCGTTGCGATTAAATTTGGAATTTAAGTCGTAAAAGGTTCGTTAATAAAAGTGTAATATTTAATTTGGAATTAAATAGTGAATTAGAATTAAATACAAATTGAATTGGATTTAATTTGTAGTTTAATTTAATTCAAGAATTCGTACTTTGATTACTTATTCGCAAAACGAGTTTGACTCGAGCAAAAAATCAAATCATTGTTTGAACATATGGATATCACTAATTATCAGATTAATTAATTGGATTAGATTCATTGATACATGCTTGTATTAATAATGGTTACGATGATGAATAATGTATATCGGATGGATATTAGTTGGGGGGACAATTTTGGAAATTATTGTAATAAATTTGATTTTTAATTGG